>JASAMX010005137.1:0-10460 GCA_030248175.1 Microlaimidae sp. YZB2_3 | reverse complement strand
TGTAACCTACTTCGTTCAACCGTGTTGCTCCCCTATCCTCTTCTGGAATTCTAAATCAATCAGGGGGGGGGGGGCCCTCTCCTGAACCCTCAAAATATAGAGAGCCGTGGTGAACTTATATTTTTACAAAAAGTGCATGTTTCTGCGCGTCGGAAAAAAGGCATTTTTGAGGCCGCCGTCTTCCGCGCCATACCCACCTGAATAAAAATTGTACTTAATTTATTTCGAAATTATAAGCAATTTTAGGCATAAAAGGGGAAAAAAGATTATTGCCTAGTTTTAATAAAAATGTAGTCAATTTTCAAATAGAGTGAGTTGTGGACATGCAATATCTGAAAAGTTAAAAAACATTTTTGAGCTGAGGGTACGGAAGTTAAACTTTTTTATTTGGAATTAAACCAGAAAATAAGGGACAGGGGGTAATGAAAACTTGAAACGAGAAATTTTGCATTTTTCAGAATTTGGGCAGCATTGGGGGGGGGGGCGCAGTGGGAGCCACTTTTCAGGTTAAAATTTAATAATAAAAACAGTTTTTTAACTAAATATAGAATAAATAAACTTTTTAATTGAACGTGAAACCGGAAAAAGGGGCGGGGGGTCATGAAAATTTGAAACAAAATTTTGCATTTTAAAAATTTGGGCAGCATAACACCTTAGGGGGCAGTGGCAGCCACTTTTTAGGTTGAAATTTAACAATAAAACACAGTTTTTAACTAAATATAGAATAAATAAACGTTTTTAATTGAATTAAAACTAGAATAATGGGCAGGGGTGATGAAAATTTGAACCAAAATTTTACATTTTAAAAATTTGGGCAGCATAACACCTTAGGGAGCGATGGCAACCACTTCCTACGTTGAAATTAAACAATAAAAAAGTTTTTAACTAAATATAGAATAAATAAACTTTTTAATTGAATTAAAACCAGAAAAAGGGGCGGGGGTGATGAAAATTTGAAAAAAAAATTTGCATTTTAAAAATTTGGGCAGCATAACACCTTAGGGGGCAGTGGCAGCCACTTTTCAGGTTAAAATTGAATTATAAAAACAGTTTTTAACTAAATATAGAATAAATAAACTTTTTAATTTAATTAAAACCAGAAAAAAGGGCGGGGGTGATGAAAATTTGAAACAAAATTTTGCATTTTAAAAATTTGGGCAGCATAACACCTTAGGGGGCAGTGGCAGCCACTTTTCAGGTTAAAATTGAATTATAAAAACAGTTTTTAACTAAATATAGAATAAATAAACTTTTTAATTGAATTAAAACCAGAAAAAAGGGCGGGGTGTGATGAAAATTTGAAACAAAATTTTGCATTTTAAAAATTTGGGCAGCATAACACCTTACGATGCAGTGGCAGCCACTTTTCAGGTTGAAATTTAATAATAAAAACAATTTTTAACTAAATATAGAATAAATAAACTTTTTAATTGAATTAAAACCAGAAAAAAGGGCGGGGTGTGATGAAAATTTGAAACAAAATTTTGCATTTTAAAAATTTGGGCAGCATAACACCTTAGGGGGCAGTGGCAGCCACTTTTTAGGTTGAAATTTAACAATAAAACACAGTTTTTAACTAAATATAGAATAAATAAACGTTTTTAATTGAATTAAAACTAGAATAATGGGCAGGGGTGATGAAAATTTGAACCAAAATTTTACATTTTAAAAATTTGGGCAGCATAACACCTTAGGGAGCGATGGCAGCCACTTCCTACGTTGAAATTAAACAATAAAAAAGTTTTTAACTAAATATAGAATAAATAAACCTTTTAATTAGATTAAACTAGAAAAACGGGCAGGGGGTGATGAAAATTTAGAAACAAAATTTTATTTAGCAATTAGAAAACTTGGCAGCAGCAGAACCACCACATGCCAAAAATAGGCAATTATTGGTCATAAATGGGTTTATAAAACTTTGCGTAAAGTGTAAGTTCCAAAAATAACTTCAAAATTAAGGTCTACGTCTCCTATTTAGGGTAAAAAATCTTTTATATACATATTTTACTAGTGGATTCATCAAATCGATAATTGGTACACGTATGGGACTTGGGTACCTAATCTTGATACCTGGGTCACAACAAGCTGATTGCATACATTACAATAAAAGTTTACAAAATTAACCTTTTTAGTAAATGTAGTATCATTTAACTATACCATTTAATAATTAGACACATATGTGTTAATACTAATAAGTAGGCTTCAACGTTTTTTTATAAAATTTGAGTATAATTATACGACTTTGGTTGGAAATTTTTATTTCAAATATTGATTATAAAATGTTTTGGATGTCACTATTCTAATCAACATCTCAATAAAAGTTAGATTAATACCACAGGAGATTTTGTATTTTATCAAAATTTGCAAAAAAATATTTATGAATTACAGTAAATATTCAAAATTTTTCCTTTATAATAATCATTATTTAACCAAAAACGGTTAATTCTGGCCAATTTTTATTCTTTTTTTTTTGGAAACAGTTTGTACTAAAAGTATATATAGCAATTAACAAACAAGTTCGACTTTTTAGAGTTGTTTCAATAAGATTTTATGCCAAAACAAAGTAGGCCAGCAGCTGAACACAAAAAAAAAGAAAAAAAAGAGTGATATGTCCTTCTCATAATGAACGAAGTGCATGGCATATCCCATTTAAACTAATTTCAATGTTCTTTGTTCAATTTACATTAATGCGCGCACCGAGTTTTTTTTTTCCAAAGTTTTGAATCTTTGCGCCGCCACATGTCACCGGACGGCAGGCCCTGACTATGGATATTTTCGTTTTTGTTTTTAAAAAGCGTGTCCAGTCCTTCTAACTTTAGAAGTCCATGGATGGTGTTTTCGGCAAACACTAAATTCCACCGACTCCGACTCCGACTCCGTCCAAAATCTACCGTAATTTACCGTATTTTTAAACATTATGCAAATTTTGTAAGTATTGATTAAATTTACGTAATTTTCGTGCAATATATCACAGAAATTAGCCAAATTTTGAGTTGTAAAAGTTTTTAAAGCTTTTTACAATATTTTTAAAACCTTTTGGTGTCCGGAAAATATATTTTCGGCATAATATCTTCCAAAATAATTTTTTTTTTAAGTAGTGAACTACTCGGAATTTTAATAGTTTTTAAGGTTTTTTTAGATTTTTATCTTGATTTGTAGGTTTCGCTTAGGCTTAGGAAAAATTATGTTTTTTGTCTTAAATTTTTTTTGCAAATTTTCTAAAATAAAACATCTTTGATATTTATCATAACAAATGTTTTACTTTAAAAACCAAAAACCGTGAATCTTAACTCTTAACCAAACCCTATATTTACATTAAAAATCCTTTATCAAACAAATCAAAGCACAAATTTAAACCATTTTTTTGCACTAGACTGGAAGTTTATCAATAATTGGAAGTTAACCAGTTTCTCAAGATTAATTAATTATAATTCTTTTAAAATTTAAAAATTTTAAGGTTTTTAAACTTAATTTAATGTTTTTATAGTATAATGCAGTTAAAAATCAATAATTTAAAAAAAACACGTAAAAAGAGCCAAATTGACTGAAAAAACATTCAAAATGGTTCATTTTGATCGAGATTCTGTTAATTCTGCCTAACCTGCACATCAATATATAATTTACAGAAATTTGAGGCGGAGTCGGAGTCGGAGTCGGTGAAATTTAGTGTTTGCCGTGTTTTCGGAAGAATGGGTGGAAATTTGCTTATACTGGTTGGTTAGGACGGTAACGGGACTTTAGAGCCGGAGCGAGGGGACTTTAGAGCCGAGGGTCCTTAGAGCCGCAGTCTGGGACTTTAGAGCCGTATTGGAGGGACTTTGGAGCCCTAACCTAACTTTTGAGTTCAGAAAATTTATAAAAAATTAAGGGACTTTAGAGCCGAACAAATTTTGTCAAAGTTGGTTAAATTACGTCATTTTCATACAATATATCACTGAAATTAGCCAAATTTTAAGTTGTAAAAGTTTTTAAAGCTTTCTACAATACTTTTAAAAACCTTTTGGTGTCCGAAAAGAATATTTTCGGCATAATATCTTCCGAAATAAATATTTTTTTTAATTTAATCAGTAAACTAAAGGAATTTAAATAGTTTTAAGCTTTTGTTTAGATTTTTATCTTGATTTGTAGGTTTCGCTTAGGCTTAGGAAAAATAATGTTTTTTTGTCTTAAATTTTTATTGAAACATATTCTAAAATAAAACATCTTTGATATTTATCATAACAAATGTTTGATGTTTCAATTTAAAAACCAAAAACAGTGAATCTTAACCCTTAACCATGCCCTATATTCACATGAAAAATCTTTATCAAACAAATCAAAGCACGAATCTAAACCATGTTTTGCTCAGGATTAGAAGTTTATCAATAATTGGAAGTTAATAAGTTTCTTCTCCCGCCAAATCCTTATTCTTGTCATCTTCTGTATATACAATAGAAAACCCGAAGCATATTTATCCCGCATAATGATTACTACCACATTGCATAATTAGCTCCATTTGTTATGTAAATGTTTTAATATTACTTGTTTTACTATTGTTTGCAAACGCATTTTTCATTTCGGCTCTAAAGTCCCTGCTGCGGCTCTAAAGTCCCCAGGTCCGGCTCTAAAGTCCCGGCTCTAAAGTCCCTCGGCTTTAAAGTCCCCAAACCGTTAGGACTTAGTCTCCAGCCTCTCGTAAGGAACCCCGGGCCTCTTATAAGGATTCTAGGAAATATGAACGCCAGCACTTGATCGCGGAGCAGTTGACCGCCAGCATTAGAACGCCGCGCACTTGAACGCCGAGCATTAGACCGCCGCAGTACGCGTTGCTTTAAAAAGGACGTTAAAACTCCCCGCCAAGGTGGTATAAACTCCCCTCAAAAATAAAAAAACTCAATAGAATATAAAAAATGGTTTTAATATAATATGTAAACAAAGCAATGTTGTTTTTTAACAATAAACGATATGTCAAAAATTTATATTTTTCCTTGAAATTAAAAAAAAAAACTTAGTAAACGGTTAGTTCTTTGATGATTTAAACCTGTTTTTCCTGAGCCTAAGCGAAACCTAAAAATCAAAGTAAATTTTTATGATAAATTTATATTTAATGGTGTTTTTTTAAAATAACTATTTTTTTCCTAAGCCTAAGCAAAACCTAAAAATTAAACAAAAAGTTTATACTTAATAGTTTGTTTTGCAAAGTCAAAAAAAAACTAAAACTTTTTAGGTTTGGGGAGTTTATACTGTCGTAGTGCTGTGTTGATATAATTCTCTGTAGGAGGCGGAAATCGAAAATTTGCATAAAATTTATATGAAATACTGCGGCGGTCTAATGCTCGGCGGTCTAATGCTCGGCGTTCAAGTGCGCGGCGTTCTAATGCTGGCGGTCAAATGCTCGGCGATCAAGTGCTGGCGTTCAAATTTCCGGACACCCTTATAAGAGGCTGAATGAAAAATCAGGACGGCTATATTGCCTTTAATAATTCATTTTATATCAAACTTGATATTAAATCAAGTAGATCTCATTCTCTACTATCCATCCATATTTTTAGTTTTAAAATCACTTCAGTATTTCGTGAGATATTTGAATTTTTCCTTACGAGAGGCTGAAAGCGCGTTACGAGCCGAGGGTCTTTAGAGCCGCAGTGTGGGACTTTAGAGCCGTATTGGAAAGACTTTGGAGCCGTAACGTAACTTTTGTGTTCAGAAAATTCATAAAAAATTAAGGGACTTTAGAGCCGAACAAATTTTGTCAAAGTTGGTTAAATTACGTCATTTTCATACAATATATCCCTGAAATTAGCCAAATTTTAATCTGTAAAAGTTTTTAAAGCTTTCTACAATACTTTTAAAACCTTTTGATGTCCGGAGAGAATATTTTCGGCATAATATCTTCCGAAATAAATATTTTTTTTAATTTAAGCAGTAAACTAAATAAATTTCAATAGCTTTAAGCTTTTTTTAGATTTTTATCTTGATTTGTAGGTTTCGCTTAGGCTTAGGAAAAATAATGTTTTTTGTCTTAAATTTTTATTGCAACATTTTCTAAAATAAAACATCCTTGATATTTACCATAACAAATGTTTTAATTTAAAAACCAAAAACCGTGAATCTTAACCCTTAACCATGCCCTATATTCACATAAAAAATCTTTTATCAAACAAATCAAAGCACGAATCTAAACCATGTTTTTGCTCAAGATTAGAAGTTTATCAATAATTGGAAGTTAATAAGTTTCTTCTCCAGCCAAATCCTTATTCTTGTCATCTTCCGATATACAATAAAAAACCCGAAGCATATTTATCCCGCATAATGATTACCGCATTGCATTATAAGCTCCATTTATTATGTAAATGTTTTAATATTACTTGTATATTTTACTATTGTTTGCAAACGCATTTTTCATTTCGGCTCTAAAGTCCCTGCTGCGGCTCTAAAGTCCCCAGGTCCGGCTCTAAAGTCCCTCGGCTCTAAAGTCCCCAAACCCTGGGGTGGTATGCTGAAGGTTTAATCCGACTTAAAATTAATCTGAGATTAGCGATTGTCGACACACAGTAAACATACTAACAGTATTGATTAAATAATCTAGGTTAACGGAGTTAATAGACTTAATCTCAGATTAAATCGTAATTAATCCGAGATTAGCGGGAAAAACCCGCCACCCCATTTTTAATCCACCTCCGGAGGTGGTTTAAAAATTTGCATAAATTAACAAATTAATCTCGAGTTAGGGGCGATTTAATCTGAAATTAAACCTAATCTCAGATTAAATTCGTTAAATTAGATTATTTAATCGATACTGCTAGTATGTTTACTGTGTGTCGACAATCACTAATCTCAGATTAACTTTAAGTCGGATTAAACTTTCAGCATACGACCCCAGGGCTGAAGGTTTAATCTAAATTAAAGTTAATCTGAGATTAGCGATTGTCGACACACGGTAAACATACTAAGAGTATCGATTGAATAATCTAGGTTAACAAACTTAATCTGAGATTAAGACTTAATGTCGGATTAAATCGTCACTAACTCGAGATTAAATTACCTATTAATTTATGCAAATTTTTAAACCACCTCCGGAGGTGGATTAAAAATTTGCGGGTTTTTCCCGCTAATCTCGGATTAGTGGCGATTTAATCTGAGATTAAGTCCATTAACTCCGTTAACTTAGATTATTCAATCAATACTGTAAGTATGTTTACTGTGTGTCGACAATCGCTAATCTCAGATTAATTTTAAGTTGGATTAAACCTTCAGCATACCACCCCAGGACGCCTATATCGCCTTGAATAATTCTTTTAATTCAAACTTGATATTAAATCAAGTAGATCTCATTCTCTACTATCCATCCATATTTTTAGTTTTGAAATCACTTCAGCATTTCGTGAGATATTTGAATTTTTCCTTACGAGAGGCTGAGAGAGAGCGCATTGAAAGGCTGTTACGAAAGGCTAATTTAATTCTCGTCAAATCCGTTTGATATGGATTTCGAACGCGCCCCCCTAACTTTGCATCAGCAGCTTCCTGGGCGACATTCGACAAACCAAAACAATCGTAGTAGTCTGGGTCTTAAACCGAGCGCTTTTCGCTCAGAAACTAAACCACCGAATAATGAAAATTCATTTCTTCCTCCCGAAGATTTTCAAGCGACCGCAGAAGGAGAGAATTATTTTTTGGAAAATTCCGAAGCAAACGACTCGAGCTATCGTCAGGAAAATTACGACACCACGAACAATTTTACTTCGGCGAATATGGGTTTGTTGTTGGAGGAAGACCCCGGTTGGAAAGGTATTTATAAACGACGGCATTTTTTTAATAATTGTACATAAACTAAAATAGACCTGTGCACTGCCTTTCTCCTCCCGGGGGACACGTAAGAAAGGAGGGGTAATTTTTTTTAAAGGGAGAAGGCAAGCAGGAGAAAAAGAAAAAAAATAGACAAAAAGGCAAAATTTTAGTAAAAATAGGTCTAAAATGGCTTTAAATGCATTAAATTAGACTAAAAACTTTTTAAAAATACGAGTTATTGCCTTTGAATAATTTTTCCCCCTTTCCCTAAAACAAATTAGAGTACTCTGGATAAGCACTCCTTGCCCCTCCTTCCTCCTAAAGTTTTGAAGATTCTCCCAGTATAAAAGCCGCTAAAAAGGTCTACATACTTGAGGGGATTTTATTGTTGAAGTTTTTGGCATACCTTCGTCCTCCAGACCAGACCTTTTTTTCGCAGTTTTTAGACCATTTTGTAAAAATTTTAGCTAGTTTAGGCCTTTTTTACTAAAATTTTACATTTTCGTCCTTTTTCCTTCCGTTTACCCCTTTTTTTCGGTTTTTCTCTATTTTTTTCCTGTTTATCCCCACCCCGGTTTCAACAAAAATGCCCACCCCCCGATTCCCCTTATTTTGTATATAATTGCCCCCTTCCCTCACCATACATGGGCAAGCTGGTCCGAAGTGGGGGGATTATACCCTAAATTAAGGGGGGGGGGGGGTTAAAATCAGAGAAGAGAAACGCATTTTACCCATATCGTTTTTTTCTGGAGTGCATTTTACCCATATCGTTTTTTGATTTTAAAGACAAAAATAGGTAAAAACCGCTAATTTTAGGTCAAAAAGCCCTTTTTATTGTGTTTTTGAGCTTTTCATTCATTTTGATTTCAAAACTTAGGTTTGGAGGCAGAAAGAAGTCATTTTAAAGACTTTTTTTTCATTTTTCCAAAATTGCGGGGGTTAACCTTTTCTCCCCCCCCCCCTTGTGGGTGGGAGGAAGGGGTTAACGTTAAACCCCCATCTCAGGATTAGGGGGGTCAACCCCCCCCCACCAGGGACGTAGCCAGAGTTTCATTTTGGGGGGGGGCGGATTTTAGTACAAAAAAAAATTTCGGGGGGAGGGGCTCCGCCCCCCCCCCCCCGAAATTTTGAGGGGGAGGGGGCGGAGCCCCCCTTTATTTTTGAAAACGTTAAAAAAGCAGGGATAAATGTAGATAAAGCTGTATAATACACTGTTTTTGGCCTAATAACCTATTATCTAATGTTTTTAGCGGTAAAAAATGTTTTCTTAGTTAAAAATTACATAAGCACACATTGATAGAGCCTTTTTACAAAAAAAGGAATTTAGAGACGTTAGTTTCAGACCCCTTGGCTAAACCCACATTGTAAACCAAAGCACATGAGCAGCATCTCGGCTCCATGTTTTCTAGGGTACCTACCTATATGAAAAAAATCCGAGCCAACGCTATAGGCGGCAGGAAAATTTAGGAGGGGGGAGGTACATAAATCAACCAATATGATTGTTTGTTTTGCTTTCTGTGTAGTACTTATTACTTATAAAAATTATTGTACTAACTTTAAAATAACATTAGCATCAGGCAACATAAATAACGAGATATATATGTATGTATACTATAGAAAGTGACCGCTGAGCGAAGCGAAGCGGAACAAATTTTGGTTTTTGGGGGTCCATTGGGGTACTAAAATTATTTTAAAGTTTGGCGCCGAGCGATTAGCGAGGCGCTAGAAAATTTTGAATTTTTAGCCTCTGAAAACCCCAAATTTTACTATCTGGCGACCATTTCGGGGGAGGGCAGTCGCCCCCTCCCACCCAATCACTATCCTTATTTTTCCCCTGTCCGACCGTTTCGGGGGGGGGCGGCCGCCCCCCCCCGCCCCCCCCCCCCTGGCTACGTCCCTGCCCCCCACCCCTCCCCGTGCCCATGTATGCCTTACAACATTCGGGCAGGGGGCAGTGCACAGGTACAGGTCTATACCTCCAAATTTAAAAGGTAGGTTTACTGTATACCCTTGAATACAATAGGCTTCTCATCTGCCGTTGTAATGTTACAGTTACAGACCTATGCACTGCCACCCCCCAGGTTTTATAACGAGGGATAGTGGACAATTCCAAAATAGGGGAGCAGGGGTGTAGCCAGGATTTTGCAAAGGGGGTGGCGCACTTCATACAAATTTTTCGAAAGGTGGCTTGTAGGGGGTTGTACTATAAATTTTTAAAATACCATAAAAAAGACATTAAAATAGGGTAAAATGTTTTGCGCCTCGCGCTAAGTTATTCTTCTTGCTCTTATTTGCATTGTTTTTTAAAGTTAAACTTGAAAAATTTTAGGGTTAAAAAGGTATAACATTAAAAATCGTTAAAAATTTTCAAAAATTGTCTTTGAAATTCATTAGAAACATCACTTGAAAGTTATAAAAAGGAAAAGGTATATATAATATTGTCAAACGCTGAGCGGAGCGAAGCACGAAAAAAAATTTAAAATTGTTCTCTTTGGATCCCAAAAATTCATCTCCGCCAGCCCAAAAGGGGGGTTACAACCCCCATAACCATAAGTGGGCAGCCCCCGATTTTTTTTTTGGGGGTGTACCCGACCCTCAAAATTTGGGGGGGGGGTGTCCCAACATTTTTTTGGTATATACCTCAAATACCCCATTTTTAGCGTTTTTAGTAATGGGACCCATAAATTAAAGGA
>JASAMX010005133.1:0-12114 GCA_030248175.1 Microlaimidae sp. YZB2_3 | reverse complement strand
TGCACGTACTTCGTTCAGTTACGTATTGTTCTGTAATTTTCACTTTAATAATGAGCGTTTCTTAGTTTTATGGTGTTTTTTTGTAACAAATTTCTTTTTTTTATTTAAATGTTTTTTTTTTTATATTTTTTACAAAATAATTTACTTTTAATGCTTAAACCAATATTCAATTCAAAAATTTCCACACCATTATTTTTTTTTTCTCAAAACAATTTAGAAATCTTTAGAATGAAAATCTTTATCAAAGACGCACTGGATTATAGTTTTATTATAAAGCGTAAAAATATTACAGAATGAATAAGACTATTATTTTATTTTTGAAAACATTACATTTTATTCCATGTTTTTTTTAATAAATTTTGTTTGGCCACTCAGTCACGTGTGTTGAATCGTCAATCAGATTTAATTTAACTTTACTTTAGTTTTAACAAAAATTTATAACATAAAAATAAGAGAAAAATAATATGTGACTTAATATAGTGATTTTTTTCGAGCTCTGAGAGGTACGGGGTCTTTAGAGCCAAAAGTAGGAAGCTTGGAGCCGTCGGAAAATTTTTTGATGTTTTTTAGGCTTCGCTTAGGCTTAGGTATAGGTTTTAGGGATTTTTATTTTCGGCTTAGGCTTAGTGAAAAACCATTCGATTAGTCATAAAAATTACTAAAACACAGTTCAAGGTTAAATAAATTTTAAAATACTTATTTAAAAGGCGGAAGAAACTACACTCTTTTAATAACTGGATTTGCGGAGCACGATTTAAGAGAATAATCCAGAACAAATGAATACATTTAAAAAGTTCAAAATATAGATATTTATCTCTTGTTATTTTTGGTTTTTTAAGACTTTAGTTTTAGAGCAACTTAAATTTTTGTATTTTGTAAGATTTTGCAATGCACTTGTAAAACTTAAAAAATTCGATAAAAACTTGTTACACTTGTTTGTCACGTAACTTATTATTTTTGTTCGTCACGTAACACATAACAGAATACAAGCTATAATTAACGGATGTGTTATTGTTTTAAAATTATAATAATGTAAATTTTTATGTTGTTCAATGCATTTGATAGGAAATGGGGGGCGAATTCTTCATAGACGATAAGCCATGAAGGATGCGCCCCCCTATGAATATTAGAGGGGGGCGAAAATATAATGGTGGGGGCGAAAATATCATGGCAAGTACCTATGAGGAATTCGCCGGGGGGCGAAAATATAATGGCCCAAATCCATGAAGAATTCGACGGCCGGCGATTTTATCATTGGGGGCGAAAATATTATCCGACACCGGCCTGTAGTTTTAGCCTGGATTTTGAAAACCTTAATTTCAACAAATTTTACGGGAAATAGTTAAAAATGACCGCCAAACAATTCGGACAAAAATAGTTGGTCAAATTTTAAGTTTTTTTTTTTGGAATTTATTTTGTATTTCAGTTCATTTGAAGAAAGGTCGGCCGAAAATTTAAAAGACAGAAAATAGCGTAAAAATGTGAAATTTTTGTATCCTGAAACCATTTTCAGCTTCCTAGTATATAAATTTGCGTTATATTACATTAACCAAAAAAAATTTCTCTATTAGCAGGTCCGAATAAATAGTAATAATAATCACCTTTTTGTGCCAATTTTTTCGAACTCAAAATTTCAAAAAAAGAGCATAACTTATTACCGTTTTATTTTATGAAAAAAAATCTTGGTTTAAATTGTAATGTTAGCCCAAATGACAAAATCTACTAATAACTATGGGCAAATAAAATCTGGCTGACCTCGATGTATGCAGTATTGAATCGACTATTTAATAATAAAACCAAAAATATACCGAAAAATGTGCAACTCCTATATAAAAAAAGTACAGAAAAGGTGGCCTTTATAATGAGCCTCTCCATTTAAATGACACTCTCCACTATAATGGCATAGTAGCCATTTTAATTCGGCGAATTAAAATGGAGAGGAAGCTATTATAATAGCCATTTATTGACTTAATTTCACTTCATATATACTCACAAGTCTAATACTGTCCGGGCCGCACGAGTTTCCCCGTGTTGGTTTAATACTGTCCAACACGCAGAAACTCGTGCGGCCCGGACAGTATTAGACTTGTGAGTATATATGAAGTGAAATTAAGTCAATAAATGGCTATTATAATAGTTTAATCTCCATTTTAACTCGCCGTATTAAAATGGCTACTATGCCATTATAGTGGAGAGTGTCATTAAATGGAAGGCTCATTATAAAGACCACCTTTTCTCTACTTTCTTTTATATAGGAGTTGCACATTTTTCGGTATTATTATATATTTTTGATAAAACCATTTTAAAATTTGCAACAAAAACAGTTTAATATTAACGATTAAATGCATAGTTAAACAATTATTTATCAAATTACTCAGTTTGGAACAAAAATGTACTTTTTTCAGAATAAAGTTGACTAATTTTTGTATATTTTGTGAAAAAGTGGGAATTTAAAAAAATATTGCGTTGTTATTCGGTTGTATTTAAAAACGTCATAACCTCTAATCGCACAATTTTAATTAGTCCGCTCATGTCTCTCATACAAGCTTACGAGGTCAGCCAGATATAATTCAACCATAAAAAACTTAAAAAACAGTATTTCAATTTTAACTTACTTAAGGCGATTCTTCTGGCTTGTTCGGTTCTTAGCGCTATTGGTGCCACCTGGCTATTGCTGATAATGAGGAATATCATTCTATTCACATTACGCCAGGCTTATATTGCTGCAATACTAATAGGTGAGTAATCATTATTTTAATTGCATAGAATTTGGTTTGGAGAGGGGAATTCAAAAAACGCATGTTTGTGGCTTTGTGGTTTGTGGCAGGCTGCCGCCAGAGGTGTTGGCCGCTTAACGCACACCGATATTTTATAAAAATAGCACACAATAAAATTAGACTTAATTTAGCAAAGTTTGACCTGCGAAGTAGGATGAGAGACTCCGTATTTGAACCTGTAATCTCCAGCTTTCTTCTTCTTTGTGTGCTCCTGTGGCGGAGATTCTCGCTTCAATTTAGTCCATTTTCGCTGTCCGCTTGGCTGCTAGGAAATTGTTCTATTTTAACCTTCGGATTCATAATCTTCATTCGGAGCGGCAGAACTGCGACAGACTTGTCAGCAAATCATAATGCAGAGACTTCTGTCACGTTTTTCTTCTAACCGTTTAATGACGACATCATTTATGCAGATAATGCTGGCTACAAGCATCCCGCGTAGAAAATTTTACAGAGAAACTGCCACAGGTTCCTCCGTAACTCCTCCTTTTTCCTGGCATAGGACAGGCACTTTATAAACAGTGGCAGAGTTAATCTCCAACTTATCTTATCTTCCTTACCGACCGACATGTTAAATTTAAATAATTACATTTTTGTCATGGATAATAAGCTAGTACTCTAAAAAATGATACATTTAAAAAAAGCAAGTGTAATATTAGAAACTATTTAAAATATTGCGGTTTGAAAATATAGTTAAAATTATTTTAAACTTAAAATTTAGAAAAAATCAATAAATTTAAAAAAAAACTATTTAAATAATGCAAAATTTGACACTAATGTGTGAATACAGTAAAATTAAAAATATAAACTATTATAACTTGTGCACTACCCCCTCTCTGAGGGGTTAATGGTGAGGCTTTTTTTTAACTAGGGATGGGCATGGGCATACAAAGTCACAAAACATAAAAGAAAAGGGCAAAAAAGAAAAAAATTAAGTATTTAAGTAAACAATAGATCAAATTTTGTTAACTTACTGTATTATAATAGGCGTGGCGACCTCGGCTTTGCTGCCGGTCAACTGCGAATTGGCGGCGGAGATGTGTTATCCTGTGGATGAGGCGATGGTAGTCGCATTCCTAGGATTATTCTGCAACTTGTGGACATCCATCTTTTACACTATTCTTCTTTTTCCCGCTCTTGGTAAGGCACTAGGATTTTAAATGATGGAAAATTATATTTCAATTTTAATACAAAACTATGATATTTAGCACAAAATATAACTTACCTTTCAAATTGACCATAAAAATAAACAAGTAATTTTTGACAAATAACTCAGAAAAGGAAAAGATACAATAATAAAATAAAACCAGAAGATATAAAACTATTCACCAAAAATATAAAACCTACTATATCGAAAAAAATGAAATATAACATTTATTTAATCTCTCAAAAATTGGTATGAATACTCCAATTTTTTGTAGCTAAAGGAGGTGAAGTGCAGATTCCATACTGGAATTAAGCTCCGTGTATATGATAATGTGTTTTCCTGTGATACTTTATTTTCTGTAATCTTTTCTACTGTGTTTAACCTCTGCGCTACATATTTTTATTTATTTATTAAAATTCGCATAATGCAAGAAAAGCTGAGGCATAATTTAAAATGCAATGGGTAGGTATCCTTTTGGTTAAACCTAATGGTTTAATAAAAAAAAATACTCCCCGTACAATAGTTATTATTTATATATCACTAAAAATAATTTCTATCAGGGTGAAAATAAATGAGTGGTAAAGTAACCACCAGTTCTTTGAGAAAGTATCACGTGCAGAAAAACACATGACGCAACTAAATAATAAGTGGTTACATAACCGCTGAAAACTTTTTCTAAAATTATTCTCGCTCGCAGGTTTATTGTTTATTGCTTCCTGGCAGAGAGCGGTTACGCCCCTAATTTCAGCCTGAAAGACTTTGGCTTTAGTAAAAATCTTTTAATAGTAAAAATTTTTTTATGACTACTTCTATTTTTATACTATTGTACTGATGTACTGTTGTTGTCATTGTTGTTGCATTACCTGAAACTTATCTCCCCTATACAGATTATACAAAGGGCAGGCGCTGAAGACAGACAAGGACATTAGGATTATACAAAGGGCAGGCACTGAAGACAGGAGGGGCGAAAAGACAGACAAGCCAGGAGGGCGAAAAAATTTCACCCCCATAGTTTTTTCAAAAAATTTCACAAAAAAATTTCACCCCCATAGACACTTTTTGCCCAAGATCAATAACGATTTTGGCAACCTTTATCGCTAGAGTGTTCACTGCATGCAGTGTTCACCCATTCCGAGGTCTTCGCTAAAGGATTTAAATCGCCGCCTGATTTTGATCTTACTATTTAACATCGTACATGAGAGCCAGGTGTTCCTGCAAGGCCAGTGGTACAGGCTCCACACTGGAGCTGCATTTGTCCACTTGTTTGCTAGATGGAAAACTGCCATGCGTAGCCGACGTACAACAACAATCACTCTACCCATGCCAAGCTGGACTCATTTCTATAAAAAAAAAGATCCAGCAACCAGGTCCAGATGGTTAGTACCCGTGGACCCGTTGGTATTGCCTGAAAGTCAGCACGGTCCTCGTGGCTCAATAGCACATTTGTATTTTTCTACAGTTTTGATACTACCGTACCACTACTTTTTTATTTTTAAACTACTGTACAGCTGTTTTTTTATATTTCTCATTTTGTAAGGAAATAAAACGCTAAAATCCTATCTGTTTTTAATATTATCGAAATCTTAAACTCTCAAGTTACTAACACTTAACCTCATACAAATAGTCATAACACCGCGGTACGCCTTTGTTGAGATGTCTGTCACCTGGCAAGAGCTTACACGAACATGCATTAAAGACCACACAGACACAGTTCTGTACAGACATCATACAACAGTTGTTTTTATTCCTTTAGTTTATTTAATTAACTAATTGGTAATTAAAAAGTACATTATTTCGGTTGGTTTTATTCCAATCACTGTAATGTTGAATATGGTTACCTACATACATGGGCAAGTTGGTCCGGAGTGGGGGGGGGTTAAACCCCAAAATTAGGGGGGGGGGGTTAAAATCCGAGAAACGCAAAATACCCATATCGTTTTTTTTCTGGAGTGCATTTTACCCATATCGTTTTTCGATTTTGAAGGAAAAATAGGTTAAAAACACTAATTTTAGGTCAAAAAGCCCTTTTTATTGCATTTTTGAGCTTTTTATTGCTTAAAACATTCATTTTGACCTCAAAACTTAAGTTTGGAGGCAGTTAGAAGTCATTTTAAAGACATTTTTTTTTCTTCATTTTTCCAAACCTGGGGGGGGTTTAACATTTTCTCCCCCCCCCACTTCTGTGGGGGGGGGGGGTTAAACCCCACTTCTCAGAATTTGGAGGGGGGTTAACCCCCCCCAACCCCCCCCGTGCCCATGTATGGTTACCTACCCGCTAAATTTTTAGTATTGCATTAACATTACATCTTTGTTTTAAATGAGCCTTATTTTAGGAACTTTTTGGATGGATTGGGTTTTATCTGCCTCTTGTCTCGCGGCCATACCCAGCGTTCTTCTGATAAGAGAAAAATACCGAAGGACTTATGTGGATACTGGTGGAGAAACTAATAGCGAAGATGACCGGATTTTAAATTCCTAAAACTTAGAAAAATTAAATATGGAACTTAAATATACGGAAAAAACTGTTTAAATGGAATTATTTAAAGGATTGTTACTCCATGCTCAAATTAAAACACTCAGTGATTCAGAAGAAGTTTAAGGTGCTAAACAACTGAACTCTAAACGAAATAGGGTAATGCATGTAATTTCGGCACTTTTTGGACATTTTTAAAACCGTTTTTTGACCATAACTTTTTTCAGCTTTGTTTGATCAAAAAGTTTTATATTACAAAGTTGTGTATTTTCTTATTCTAAACAGACTGATATGCATAAAAATTAACATCTACGTAAATTTCGTTTTATAAGGGACGATATTGAAAATGGCCACTTTGGAAAATTCGTTTGGTGCATTTAATTTCGACACTTTTTTCTTCAGGCTATAACTTTCTTGTTTTAGGTCAATATTATTGTTTAATGGCTTATTTGAAAGTTGAACGCAACATTTCCTGCCATATTGGTTATATTTACTCTAATTTCTTTTTATCTGAGTGAAAAATTAAAAACTAAATTAAAGTGCCGAAATTAAATGCATTTTCGAAAGTACCGAAATTAAATGCACCTTTTGCCCATTTTCCTTCAAGAAGTTACTACAGCCAACGAAAAAATTGGCAGATGATGTTATGACTGTCCTTTTTTCGCCCATTCATCTAGTTTTTAACGAGTTATCATTCTCAAGGGGGGGTAGGCGGGGGGGGGGCAATTCAAAGGGGGGGGGGGGGGGGGAGGGGGGGAAAAAAGGGGGGGGGGTGGGGGGGGGGGGGAAGAAGGGAAAAGGGAGGAAAAAGAGAGAAAAGGAGGGGAAAGGGGAAAGGGAATAAGGTAAAAATAGTCTAAAAGGCTAAAATACATGAAATAGGCTAAAAACTGCAAAAAATTCGCGATGATGGCGTCATCATAGGTCAAAAATGGCGTCATATTTTTTTAGGGTACTTTGTTCATTTTGGGGGGGCGGGGGGGCGGGGGGGGGGGGGTTTTTCCGTGCACAGGTCTGGATAAGATATGTAATCAAAACTTGAAAAAGTGTCGAAATTAAAGGCATGACCCTATATCTCGCTGATGGGGCCGACACATAAGAGTACTTCACGAAACAGTACCATAAAACAGTCCCGGGTTTCGCAAAAGAGTACGCACAAAAGAGTACGCCACAAAATAGTACTGTCAAAAAACAGTACGGCACATAAGAATCCTGTGTGAATTGCGTTTGCTACACAACGCGACTCTGACACAAAACAGTACTTGTATGAAAGAGTACTGCATCAAATAAATAATGTATTTACGTTTTCAGAGTCTGCGTTTGACTCAAAACAGTACTGACACAAAGGAGTATTGAAGAAATAACTTAATGTTAAAACGATTACTATTAACAGCTGCTTAACTTAATTACATTAAAAATCATTGAGCAGCGTTTTATCGTAACAAACTCTTTTATTTTTTTATAAACCATTTAATAAAGTTTTTTTAAATTTTTCTTGTTTATAATTATGTAGCGAGTGTAAGCTGCACTGTAAGCCACTTCGGCTGTTTAATTTGAGTAAATATAGCGTTGATCGAGCCTACCAAAGTACTTTTCAAAACTTATTTCTACTATTTTAAAAATTTTTTACATTTTTACAATTTACTGCTAACTAAGCCGTGGGTTTTCCTGTTTGTAATAACTAAGTTATCTGTAGAAAACGAAATTAAAAAATCGTAGCCAACAAACTAGGCTTCATTACTAATGTTCCTTCCTACCATCCGGAGTTTGCTCATGTTGCTTCCAGGTTGCTCATGTTTAAATGAAAGATTTCAACAATTAACTTGAACTATGTTTTAAGTTATTTTGTCTTTTAGGAATATTTTTATGGTCGTTTTTACATTGTACGTTTAAGAAAAAAATTAATTTACAAAACATTCTTGTCTATGGCATTAATTTTTTATTTTTTTATAAAATTAATTAAAATAGGGTGTAGCTTTTGAGCTCCGAGAGTTTCTCTAAAGTTTCTTAAAAAAGAGCTTAGTTAGAGCATCACTAATTTCCCTATACCAAAGTTTAAGTTTGTTTTGTCGTTTGGTCAAAGACATTTTGTCGTTTGGTCAAGGGCATTTTGTTGTTTGCTCTTTGGTAAAGCTCCGGAAACACATTCAGTAAGACAGACAAACAGTTTATTTGCTAAACAAGATATAAAATGGTTTTTTTACGGCATATTTTCAAAGCAACATGTTTTTTTGGATTGGGGAAAAAATCCACCTAAAAACGAAAGTGTACCAATTGGAAGCAGATAAGCATAGATCTATTATGCTATGCATAAGATGTTTTTAAATATATTTAATTTTTGACCTTTAAATTTTCAGCTTAGTCAATTAGTCAATTATCAAAAAAAAAATTATCAGATAAAAATTTAAGTCAAACATTTCTAATTTTAAACAAACGCCAGTTTTCGGTGCTGCGGAACGCCGATTTTCGGAGCCTTGAAGCACCTTAACACGGAACCCATATTCAAAATAATTTAGCATTTAATTAAAGAGTAGCATATCATTTTTTTATTTTTGCGTATTCAAAGTTTCCAAACAATTATAAGAACAAAAAAAATGTAAAAAGTGGCTAAAATAAAATGAACATTTTAAAATTGAATTGGAGAATGAAAATAAGCATAACTCATTTAAGAAGCACATCTTTGGAGTTTTTTGTTTAAATGATTGTTTCTTATGTTTAAATGATTGTTTCTTAGGAGCATAATAGCTTAACCCTTTGCGATTTTTTTGTCCAACAACTGCTGCAAATCCGCAGAAGGAATTCCGCGCCACCGCTGCTTAGTCTTAAACTTCGCGATGCGAAGGAGATTGGCGCCGAGTTTAACACAGAACAGGGCTGGCGCGGAATCCCTTCTGGAGATTTGCAGCGGAATAGGTTAATAGCGCAGAAACATAACTAACAAACTGCTTTATTTTGTTAAAAAACAAAAAACTCAAGTGGATAATTATTTCTACCGATTAAATTTTTTAGCAAAAGTTAAAATGTGTTTTATTAGCATTCAAAAACACACGATTAAAATAAAAAAATTATTTTTTAAATCAAAGATAAATTCGGAATACCCATGTTTTATCACACGATAATTTGTATACATAGTTAGTGTTCTAATTGCCTAACCACAAAATAAAAAATGAATAGAACAAAAATACTTACAACATTTACCAGGGTTCAAAAAGTATGCTTTAATATGCGTATATTGATTTCTTAAATATGCAAATTTCCATTTGGATCAGTCAAACCTGATAGTTCCTGCACGCAATTTCTCAGTACTCTTTTGTCCCCATACTCTTTTGTTCCAGTACTGTTTCTCGCGTACTCTTTTGCGAAACCCGGTACTATTTTGTGGTACTGTTTCGTGCTGTACTCTTATGATAGGGAACCCTGGCTGATTAATAAGGAACCTATGGGGTGTACAGTCTACGCTTATTTATTAAAGACTTTAGTTAAAACGACTTGTTTCACACATCATTTGAAATTTATAAAATCAAATATTTAGTACATCCAAGTTTTTTTGCAGTTTAAAATTTTAGCGGCGCTTTTTGAACTGGGTGGAGAACAAAATAATCGTGAATATTTTTTTTTAAATATTGGTTAATTGATGTTACAAGATGTTGTTTTACTGTTCTTTAAAAAATCTAAATACAAAGTGTTTTTTTAATCCATTGATTTTGTCAGGATTTGCGACACAAACACATAAAAACTTTAAAAGAGCAAAACAAAAGCAAAAAACAACCTCCAACCAAGCAGAGCAAGTTGATCTATTTTTGACCTAGAAACAAGCACCTTCGCGCAAGGAGAACTCCCACAAAAACGAAAAAAAGACTGGAAAAAAATCAATCGAAAATCTTGCATGATTTATGGAGCTGTCTCGTCTAATTTTATTATTGTTATATTATTCCAATTATTGTTTATAAGCTTTATTATTAATAATTATTGATAATATTAATAATTTATAATTTAAACATATATGTATTATTCTTATTATTATATAATAATTTAATTATTTATATAATTAATTTCATAATAATTACAATTTTTAAATTATTTATAAAAACACACTCCGAATAACACAATTTATCAATCAATTTTTACAGTAAGCAAAAAATCACTTTTAATACGGTAATAATTGTCATTAGCCTTTAGTTATGCAATAAATTTAGTATAAAATACATTATTACGACATAAAGAATCGCATTCAGTATAAAATCAACTTGACTCTGACGCGTAACGTTTATAATATTATTTGTTTTAAAAGATAAAAAGAATCACAGTTACTAGTATTTTATAAAGATTCTGACTCATTTTTTCATGGTAACGACAAATAGCAAAGCGGGCGCTAAGCTCTTTAAAAAAAATTTAAACACATGTTGCAGCTTTGTTGTAATAACTTATATAAGATCACCAATATATTAATACACCGTACTGATCGCAAATCTAATATTACACTTTTCAAATTTCTTTTTTGTCAGTAAAAACTAACAAAAGTTGTGCGTAAAGTACGAGGTTGATAAAGCTAGAAGAATATAAAACCAATCAATTTTAAAGCATAATTAAGTTTAAAATTTATAATTTAAGTTTTAAATTTAATATTGTTCCGCTCAAAAAACCCTTAAAATTCTGTCTGACTACAGTCGAGGAGCTGGCGGCAAAAGGGACTTTCTACGCATTCAAGGTTTAGAGATCAAGTCTGAATTTAGACATGCTATACTTAAAAAATATTGTTTTATAATAATGTTATGTATGGCTTTGGTTGCATGATTAGCTTTATTGCGCTTAGTATTGCGCCTTGCGTATTCTGCTATATATTGAATAAATAAACTTTCAGTTTTTAAAAAGTTTATTATTTAAGTTAAGATGAGATCAGTTTTTGGACGTAAATCTGCCATTCTTTTATGAAAACCAGGGACTATAAATTCTATTAAAATTACTAAGAACAGGAGTGGTAAATAGGGAACTTTGAGCTGAGTAAATAGGAAGTTGGAGCCTGAAATAAAAACTTGTTTAATGTTAAATCTTAACCACTTCAAAGAGGCGGTTCCAAGCTCTTAATAAATAAGTTGTGTTTATTTGGGTCAAAGTGCCCTAAGCTCTAAGTTCCCTAATTTTACAATACATTTTGTGATAATATTTTTAATCGATAAAGGCTAGATGGGTGCGTAAGGCCGGTTGTCCACGTATTCCTTCAGTTTTGGATTTTCGGTCAGGACGGTTTCTTTCAGTTTTTTAAGAGGTTCAAAGTCCGCCAGAAGATCCGGTTCCATCCGCTTAGCCAAAGTGGCCAGAAAGTCGGCTACGGCTAAATCCGCCCATGAAACCTTAAAAATTCAGGATTTTTTAGTGTTTTTTACCGTCCATTAATAATAAAAGTTATTACATAAGTAAGATTTTTATAAGGTGTAGGAAAAAAAAGAGCCCTGAGGAGTACTAAAGTTAATAAGCCCAAATATACTGATTTGAAGCTCAAAAAAATCAGATAGCCGCCTTTTAGTTTAGTACCCTAAAACTTACATTTGAAATGTCTTACTTTTATTGTTACTTTAGCTAGCATCAGCAACATATTGAACGTGGAAGAACGTTTTGTTCTTGTTATTTTATTTAATAACACTAATCAATGAAACACTTTCAAAATATCAGTAAATGTAGAAAAAAAATGTTTTACGTGAATTCGCAGAATTTAGTGCAGT
>JASAMX010005132.1:0-25239 GCA_030248175.1 Microlaimidae sp. YZB2_3 | reverse complement strand
TACTTGGCAGGTTCGTCTTGCTTAACTGCCCCCAAATATAAATTTTTAGGTCAAAATAAATGTTTTAAGCAATAGAAAGCTTCAAAAATGCAATAAAAAGAGCTTTTTGACCTAAAATTAGCGTTTTTTTCCTATTTTTCTTAGAAAATCGAAAAACGATATGGGTAAAATGCACTCCAAAAAAAAAGCGATATGGGTATTTTAGGTTTTTCAATTTTTCTAACCCCCCCCTAATTTGGGGTTTAACCCATACATGGGCACGGGGGGGTTGGGGGGGGTTAACCCTCCCCCCAAATTCTGAGAAGGGTGGTTTAACCCCCCCCCACTCAGAAGTGGGGGGGAGAAAAGGTTAACCCTCCCAATTTTGGAAAAATGAAGAAAAAAAATGTCTTTAAAATGACTTCTAACTGCCTCCAAACTTAAGTTTTGAGGTCAAAATGAATGTTTTAAGCAATAAAAAGCTCAAAAATTCGTTAAAAAGGGCTTCTTGACCTAAAATTAACGTTTTTTACCCATTTTGCCTACAAAATCGAAAAACTATATGGGTAAATGGACTCCAAAAAAAGATATGGGTATAATAAATGCGTTTCTCGGATTTTAACCCCCCCCCCCCTCCTAATTTGGGGGTTAACCCCCCCCCCCCCCCACTCCGGACCAACTTGCCCATGTATGGTTTAACCCCCCCCCCCACTCCGGACCAACTTGCCCATGTATGCAATTAACCCCGTATTTTATATAGTTATCAGTTGTGATGGGCGGAACTACGGAACCCCCGGAACCAGAACCGGAATTGAGATTTTCCAAATATCCGGAACAGCAACCGGAACCGGAATTAAGATTTTCCAAAAATCCGGAACCGAAACCGCAATTACGATTTTCCAAAAATCCGGAACAGGAACCGGAACCGGAATTAAGATTTTCCAAAAATCCGGAACCGGAACCGGAATTGAGATTTTCCAAAAATCCGGAACAGGAACCGGAACCGGAATTGAGATTTTTCAAACATCCGAAACAGAAACCGGAACCGGAATTGAGATTTTGCGAAAATCCGGAACAGAAACCGGAACCGGAATTGAAATTTTCCAAACATCCGAAACAAAAACCGGAACCGGAATTGAGATTTTGCGAAAATCCGGAACAGAAACCGGAACCGGAATTGAGATTTTCCAAACATCTGAAACAGAAACCGGAACCGGAATTGAGATTTTCAGAAAATCCGGAACAAAAACCGGAACCGGAATCGAGATTTTCCAAACGTCCGAAACAGGAATTACCAGTCACTAGTTATCAGCATTAAAAATAATATATTTTAAAGGTATTTATGTGACGCCAAGAAATATGAGGCCGAATAAAATGAGTTTTTTTAATAAAAGGATTCGGCGTAATAATAGGTGGGCAACCTCTCGGATTGGGGGGGGGGTCAAATTTTACCGGGAAAGGGGAGAGAAAAAGTGTTGTCAACGCGGCGCGAAGCGCCGCCGCCTGCGCCGCTACGCGGCGCCAGCCGACGCGAAGCGTCGGCCGGTTGGTCTGGGGGTGTCTCCCCAGCCGGCTGAGGCGAAAATTTTTTTAAATATATACTAAAAGCGGCTTAAAAATCGTCTCCTGGTGATCGCGTGAACATACATTTTACTTTTGTTTTTTTACCTAATTTCTACATAATTTTTTGTGATCTTAAAAATTAGGTCGGGTATTCGGGGGAACAATGCCCCCCGGAGGAAAATTTATAATTTGAGGCGCTAAAATACACTAGAAATTTTAATTTGAATGATGCTAATTACAAAATTTAAGGTTTTTTATAGCTATACTATACATTTATAACATGTGTTTAAAACGTTAAAAAAGGATAATAGTGTTTATAGTAGTTTTATTAAACATGTATGCCTTAACTACTGAATGGGATAATCGATTTGCAATTGAAAAACTAAGATAAATTGCCAATTCAAACTGCCCGCATAGCGGGGGAATTTAAAGGTAATAAAAGGTAATGAACGGGGAAATAAGGTAATAAACACTCCGCGCGACGCGCGGAAACATTTTGTAGTCCTGTTATAACACTTAAAAATCTTTTCTTTGGAAGGCGAATTTGGGGAGGTGTACCCGACTACCCCCAAATTTAAGGGGGGGTGCTCAGCAAAATCCGAAATTTTGGGGGGGGTATATCCCCCCCACCCCCCCCCCCTGCCCCCACTATGTTCGGGGGGAACAATGCACCCCGGGAGAAAATTTATTATTTGAGGCTCTAAAATACACTAAAAATTTTAATTCCAAATGATAGTAATTACAAAATTTAAGGTTTTATATAGCTATACTATACATTTATAACATGTGTTTAAAACGTTAAAAAAAGGATAATAGTGTTTTATAGTAGTTTTATTAAACATGTATGCCTTAACTACTGAATGGGATAATCGATTTGAAATTGAAAAACTAAGATAAATTGCCAATTTAAACTGCCCGCGTAGCGGGGAAATTTAAACTGCCTGCGTAGCGGGGGAATTTAAAGGTAATAAAAGGTAATAAACGGGAAAATATGGCAATAAACACTCCGCGCGAAGCGCGGGAAAATTTTTTTGTCCTTTTATAACACTTAAAAATTTTTGTTTGGGCGGCTTATTTGGGGGGGGGGGGGTGTCCCCCGACTACCCCCCAAATTTAAGGGGGGGGGGGGTGTCAGCAAAATCCAAAATTTTGGGGGGTATAACCCCCCCAACCCCCCCTGCCCACCTATGCCTCTAGCTTCCCGGACCGTTCTCACCCTACAATAACCTACTATACTATCTCAGCCTACAATAACCTACTATACCCATAGATGAACACGGCCAAAAAGCTAGGGCGTGTTCACCCCGGATACAGTTCCTTTTGAAATCCAGGGGGGTCCCAGGGGGGGGGGTCGAACACTCCTTAGCTTTCTAGGGGGGTCGACCCGGGGTGGATGATTTTGAAACCTAGAGGGGGTCAGGTGGGATTAAATTTCCAAAACAAAATGGTACAAGTACTAAACGTGTACCAAAAATCAGTTTGAGAATTCCACAAAACAAACATAAATAAAAAACATGTTTCTAGGTCAATTCTGACTTTGCGATCTTAATTTTGGGCATTAAAAAGTGATTAAACTACCTTTTAAAAAAATAAATGGTGTTTTATAGCCAAAAAATGACCTTTTTTTCAAGGTACATTTTATGCTGTTAAGAAAATTTTTTTAATAGTGCTTTAACCAATATGAATGAATATTTGTTAGATTGCCGAGAGTCTGGTGGTTCTAAAAATATTTTTACTTTTTTTCTGGTCTTCACCAATTTTGTACAGCAACCGCTTAAAAATGTATCAAAATTCAGTCGTGAAAAAAATTAAGATTTAAAAAATGGGATAATTTAATAAAAATGCCTCATAATACAATTTAGCTTGATTTTTAGGCTTTGCTTAGGCTTAGAAAGAATAAATCTGATTAAAAATAAGCTTAAATTAGCTTTTTAAACAAAAACAAATTTGTTGTCCATATTTTCGGTGGTCCATGTGACTATCGAATTTATAATTTTTTTGTAAATTTTTAGATTCTCCGGACTTCCAGCAATGTTAAAACAAAGTTTTTATTTTAATTTAGCGGTTAATTAAAAAATTTTTTAACAGTAAAAATTGTGTACCCAAAATATTGTCATTTTTTGCCTATATTTTACCTCATATTATCAAAAATCGTGTTTCAATAATTTTTTAAAGTTTAAAAACGAGATTTTCAGGTCAAAATTGACCTATAAACATGTTTTTATTTAGTATTTGTAGCGTGGAAATCTCTAATCGATTTTTGGTACACGTTTAGTACCTGTACCAGTAGGGTAACGCTTTTTCCAAAAGGTTTCATTTCGGTAAAGGGTTTAAGGGTTTTTGGAAACCTCTTGACTAAAAAAATTAGCGCCCGGAGGGGGGGGATTAGAGGGGGGGAGTTTTAAAGTGGGGGGGGGGGGAATGTACTGAGCCATACATGGGCACAGAGTTGGGGGGGGGGGTTAACCCCCCCCCCAATTCTGAGAAGTGGGGTTTAACCCCCCCCCCCACTCAGAAGTGGGGGGGGGGGGAAAAAGGTTAACCCCCCCCCCCCTCAATTTTGGAAAAATGAAGAAAAAAAAATGTCTTTAAAATGACTTCTAACTGCCTCCAAACTTAAGTTTTGAGGTCAAAATGAATGTTTTAAGCAATAAAAAGCTCAAAAATGCAATAAAAAGGGCTTTTTGACCTAAAATTAGCGTTTTTTACCTATTTTTCCTTCAAAATCGAAAAACGATATGGGTAAAATGCACTCCAGAAAAAAAAAACGATATGGGTATTTTGCGTTTCTCGGATTTTAACCCCCCCCCCCGCCCTAATTTGGGGTTTAACCACCCCACTACGGAAAAATTGCGTAGTACAGGTACTAAACGTGTACCAAAAATCGATTAGAGATTTCCACGCTACAAATACTAAATAAAAACATGTTTATAGGTCAATTTTGACCTGAAGATCTCGTTTTTAAACTTTAAAAAATTATTGAAACACGATTTTTGATAATATGGGGTAAAATATAGGCAAAAAATGACAATATTTTGGGTACACAATTTTTACTGTTAAGAAAAAATTTTAATTAACCGCTAAATTAAAATAAAAACTTTGTTTTAACATTGCTGGAAGTCCGGAGAATCTAAAAATTTACAAAAAAATTATAAATTCGATAGTCACATGGACCACCGAAAATATGGACAACAAATTTGTTTTTGTTTAAAAAGCTAATTTAAGCTTATTTTTAATCAGATTTATTCTTTCTAAGCCTAAGCAAAGCCTAAAAATCAAGCTAAATTGTATTATGAGGCATTTTTATTAAATTATCCCATTTTTTAAATCTTAATTTTTTTCACGACTGAATTTTGATTCATTTTTAAGCGGTTGCTGTACAAAATTGGTGAAGACCAGAAAAAAAGTAAAAATATTTTTAGAACCACCAGACTCTCGGCAATCTAACAAATATTCATTCATATTGGTTAAAGCACTATTAAAAAAATTTTCTTAACAGCATAAAATGTACCTTGAAAAAAAGGTCATTTTTTGGCTATAAAACACCATTTATTTTCTTAAAGGGTAGTTTAATCACTTTTTAATGCCCAAAATTAAGATCGCAAAGTCAGAATTGACCTAGAAACATGTTTTTTATTTATGTTTGTTTGGTGGAATTCTCAAACTGATTTTTGGTACACGTTTAGTACTTGTACCAAATTTTTCGTATTTATTAAAACTTTTTTTTTGACCTGATTCCTTTTATAAAAGGTTTACTTTTTAATATGCAATAGATATTTTCCATGTTTAAATTTATATTTCACAGCGTTTTAACAGTATTCTAGCGTCTATTCCTTGCAATAAATAATAATCAAAATAGAAAAACCCAAAACTAATGACAATGAAATGACAACCTAATGCTGTCTCACTGCAGCGACGATAAAAAATAAAAAAAACCGTTGAGAAAAGATGTTGTTCGGAATTGTGCGGTAAGTCTGCTCGAAACTCTTTCGGTGCTAAATTTAACCGCACCCAAACATCACCTTTAATCAATCCGAGATCGGGCTGAAATGCTCCGTTATTGTTTGGAAAACGGGAAAGGTTGTAATCAGAGTAAATGTGGCGTAAACGCGGCGTCAGGCGCGCGGGTTTCGCCCCCTACTTAGACTTGGTTCGGGGTTAAAGGCATAGTGGAAACTTGGACAATCACAACACCTTTTACCCTCCCCGCATTCTTCCACGCATAAATAGAACCGCAATTGTATCGGAAAAGATCAAATGGACGGGATTAAATGCGACGGTGAGAAAAACTTTTGTCCTGTTTAGCCAATAAAACTCCTCACCCGCCATTCTTATGGAATACAAACATTTCCGCAATAAAAAACTGAGTAAATGAGTTTGCAACTTGAGCGGTCTCGAAGTTAAAAATTTTTTTTGATATATAAAAAATCAAAATAACTTAATAAAGCTTGATAAAAAAGTTCATTATGATAATTTTTGTGCAAAAATGGGACTTTTTAATTAGATTTTACAATTATTAAGACAATTTGTAATCTATGTTTTTATCTGCTCAGTAGAAGAAAAGGAAATAACAGGCAGTGACTGATTTCCCTCTGATCCGGGTGAAGTTTTAGAACGAAAATATTAAATAAAAAAATAAAATAAAATAAATAATTTTATTCGCTTAAAGCCGGACAGCAATAAAGCATTTTTATCATAATGCATTTAAATAAGCGTGCCCTTTGTTAGTATAAATTCATTCTTGAACAGTAGTTTAAAATCATATTAAGAAATGATCCTTTAATTATTAATAGCAATAATCATATTCTTAAAACTTGTTACACTTATTTTTGTCATTTTAATTGATGTTATTTGACTGTTTTTTTCGACCATATATTATTAAATAAATGAAACATACAATTTTACTTCTAAATAAGAGGCGTAAACGCTATTTTTTTGTAACATAATTGCTTGATTTTTTACAATTTTTTTTTGCTTTGTTCCAATTCATTTTTTAAAAACTTAGGTGGTGCAAGGTCCATGTTGTTTTTTTTGCATTCTATACATATTGCTTCGTAACTAAAAACCAACCAAAATACTGTGTTGCCCTATAAACAATTTAAGCCGTATTTAAAATTTTTTTTATTATTGTTTTTTTTTGTTTATTTAAAAAAAATTCAAGAGTAAAAATTTTACTTTTCTTCTTAGTTTGGTGGCTTAGTATAAAAAAAATCGGCGTTTCGGATTTTATAAAAAATTTAACTGAGTAGTAAGGATCTTTATTTATCCCACCCATGGGACTGATAAACGAGGAGATTTTCAAAAGCCTAATACATTTTAAATCTTGACACACTTAAAATCAATTTCTTTTCTTAAAATTTCTACGCCGGTTTTGTTGCAGAAGTTGAGTCAAGCATCAAATAAACATTATTCCAAGGATCAAACACCCTGGAGCATCTAACATACATTAAAGTTTAGGATAAAAAGGGCAACTTTACCAAGAATGGCGTGTTCGAAGAAACAATACTAAAAATTTATAAAACATTCAAACTAAAGCGATCGCTGTAACTTTAATCTTTGTTTAATTTCACATTCTCTGTCAGGTTTTATTATTTGGAATCATAAGCTGAATATGCATAAATATATTATTATTGTTTGTCAGATGATTATAATATCATACTTTAATTTTTGTATCTTAACACATAAAAAACTTGTTGTTAGAAATAAATCGCTCATAAAATATTTGTTTTTTTTTACTTTTGTCCTTTTAGAAATTTCAATTCATTTATTTTACGTTTATCGTTTCATTCACAGCTGAAATATTTTAATTATAAACGATTTGTTTTTTTTTTTACAAAAAATACAGTGTTATAGATTTGCTGCACAAATTTATAAAATTATACGTATTCTGTGCTTTTTTCCTAGGAAAACTAGACATAAAAAAACTTAAAAAAACAAAAGAATTGAGAGTTGAGGACATAATTTTTCTGTTGAACCAGATTGCTGACAAATTCCCAAATGTTAGTTAGCCTCTAACTATGCTTATATGCTAATTTCATGTCATTGGCTTTTGGTTCTTGTTTCTAATAATAACTTTCTAGTTTTAACCACATAAAGAGGTTTCGCGTTTACGTTTCAGTTTTCCTGAAGCTATAACAATTGTTGATATTATAGTATGAGTATATTTATACTTGCTCGTGTAAATAAAATAATTACGTTCGCCGAATTTGGAACCTTAAAATAAGTGTTTGGAACACGCAAGGAAACTCCGGTTTCTTTGTCTTAGAGTATAGATTTGTAAATCGATGCACGAAAAACTATAAAATCGTAGCATAATAGTAATGCATTATGAAAAACCGTCGTGTGGTGGTTCACACAAATTATACAAACATGCTTTAATCCTGTCCAATAAAAGCAGTACCATATCAGACACGATAGTCAAAACTCTCCCATTTAAACGGAAATTGTTCAGTGTTAATATTCTTTACAGAGTTATAACGTTATAGAATCACTTTTAGCCAATTAAAGGCAAACCAAACGTAGCTGCAACAGTGTGTTCACGTGTTCATTAAACAAGTATTTTCTTTTTTTTTGTGTCACAAAATAATAGTTATTTATAAACTACCATCTGAAGTTGATTTCTTACTTCAAATTTTTCATTTTCTGAATTCTGATTGGCTGATATGAGTGACGTCAGATTCTCATGATATGAGTGGTTACTTAATGGGGGCATTTTTCAGTCCAACGAACAACTGTTGCAGCCACGTTGGGTTTACCTTTAGAGCTAATGAAAAAAGAAGATCTTTTATCAATTTGAGATTAATTTTTCCCAAGCAGTAATTGGCTAAAAGTGATTCTATATTATCTCCTCCCAAAGCCATTCCCACAGAACAAAACATATATGAGGTGATCACGAATACTATATGACATTTTGAGGGTGTTTAAAATCTTGACGTGGAAAAAAGCGGTCTAACAAATTCCATTTATTTCATTTCTGAATACACAGAAATTAGCTTTGTGTACATACTTGTAAGGAAGGAGTTCATAGGTGTCTTTTGGTATTGTAAGTTGGGACAGAGATTTCATTAATTTGGGCCTCATAGAAAAATCAGAGCATCAGAGTATTACTCTAAAATCTTTCCATTTGTTTATACAACAGCCCTATATTTTGGAATGAAACCCCAATTCTTAGGCAGTTTGTATAATTTTAGTTCTTTTTTGTGGGAACGAGTGTTTTAAAAAATATTTTTGGAATTGAAACATTGTTGAAACGCGCATGTTTGCGCTCAGCTGATTGGATGTTCAATATGATGTTCAGTTAAAGTACGTTCAGTATTTTTTCGCAAATTTCCACTCAAAAAATTGAAGAAAATTCAACAGTTGCGAACGCACTTTCTATAGACACCTTGTACTGGAACTCGGTTTATACATGAAGTATGCAATATACATAAGCGTCACCATAATGGATAATTACCGTATCTCCTACTTATCTTTCGTAGTATGCAGATCAACCCTCGAAGGCGCGCGAAATTTCGATCGGTTGATCTGCATACTACGAAAGATAAGTAGGAGATACGGTAAATTATCCATTATGGTGACGCTTATGTATATTACATACTTCATATAAACCGAGTTCCAGTGCAAGGTGCCTATAAACGATAATTTCTCGCGTGAGATTCAAGGATTTTACGATCTATAGTTGAAAAATTAAATGACTTAAACTAGGATTAAAAAATATATTTAGGTTTTAAAGACCCATACGTGGTAAATAAACTTCAGGATTCCCCCCCCAAACCTTCTATCTAAAATTATTCGGAGGTGTCCGGACTCATTGCAAACCTCACTTGGATTTCGTCGTTAGTTACTCTGACACAATGGGTCACAACCGTCATAAAATACTCGAAACTGTGACTCTTTTTATCTTTGACGCAAAAACCTTATATACATTATGAGTCAGAGTCCCGTTGATTTTAAACCAATTGCGACTCTTTATGTCAAAGTAAAGACGATTTCGTCCTGACTACGGCAAAATGAGCCACTGTCATAATAAAATACGCGTGACTGTGACTCATAGGGTCCTGTATTAAATTTAAAATAAGTCACAGGCACACATATTCTATACAAACTTTGGCTCATTTTGCCGTAGTAAGGATGATTTGCTTTCGTTTGGTTGTCTTATTGAGCGGTAACAAGCATCGAAATGCAACAAATGAGAGCCGGCTCTTCAATGATCAAAATAAAGCGCTAAATCCTCTATAATCTCCCTTTGACAGCTGACAAAAGCGGTGGCCATTTCAGACTAAACACATAATAAAGACCCAAGGATTCCGAGACGACACATAAACTTAAAATATATAGCCTACATTTTCGGCAAAAAAAGGAAGTTACATTTTTTTAAATTCTGTGTGGAAAATTTTCGAAGCTGAAAAGTTTGTCAAAGCATGTCTCAATTAACAAATAAACCCAACTATTTTAGGTATGTGACAAATCAAAGTATAGACCTAATTTTTTATTAAGAATTATATAAAATTTTACAATTTTAAAAGTGAAATCAAATAGGGTCATTCGCTATATAATTTAGTTAAAGTTCAACGTGGGTTATTACATACTACATAGCTATTAAACTTTAAATTACATAATTTGGTTTCCAAGCAGTTTTTTATTACCGTAAAAATTAATGCCAAATAACTTTTCTAAAAATAAATTTTAGTACTAATACAGAGTGCGAAGCTCTGAAGCTCCCTCCTACAATGTATTTATATTAACTAAGATCCGAAATTTATTTGGAGTAAGAAAATCGTAATATTATTTATTATGCAATTACAGAAGCTAATGATACACTTTTAACTACTGAAGACTTAAATCCGGATTTCTTAACAATTATTTTTTTTTACTATAAAAACACTGTGGTTTGCGGATAAATTTGCTACTTCTAAAAAATTGTATGTATTTTTTAATAAAAACATATATATTTTTTCGAGCATTTTAAGCAATTTTTAACTGGATATTTTTAATTAAAGAGACCTGTCTTAAAATTGATTTGAAATCTGAAAAACAGCTATACACTTATGGTGTCGCAAATATAAAAATTTAAGAATAGTTTTGATTTTAGAACTTAAGGGCAGATTTATTCAACAATTTAGTACAGGAAACAAAATAGGCGGAATATATGATCAGGATTTTTCAAAAACGAGTCTCAATATATTTAAAAATTTTAAACAAGAGTTGAAAAAGTAAAACAGAATACATAATTCTTGCCAAAACCTATATTTACAATTTAACAAACAAGCTGGATTTTTTAATCCATAAAAAGCACAAACAAACAAACGTTACATTGTAATATTCTTAAAACCCTTAAACGCTTAAAATATAAACAAATAAACAACCTGTGATGCTCTTTAAAACGAGTAAACAAACGGCAAAAAAAGCAACTCACCATCTAGAATTCCTTCTGCGGTCAGAAGTAGCGCGAAAAGGAGGCACTCGACCGTCATTTTCCACTTGACTCCCATTGTATAAAATCATTCCATTATAAAAATTAAGCGAAGATGCGCGCGGCCGGTAGGACTGGATACTCTTTTAGGTCCTTTTCACTCACTTTTGGGTTTAAAGTTTAGTCGAAATAAATTTTCGGGTACAGCGGGCTACTTGAAATCCGGTTGAAACACGAGCGCGTCGGGGTAGTCCGAAGTTGATAGATATTTCAGGGAAAAAATTCTTGAACGCATACAGCTTTATAGCAAACAACTTTTCTTTTTCTTCAAAAATATCAGCTGTTAAATGCATGCAGTAACGATCGTAATAATAAGATTGGAAAAAACCAAGTTGACAATTATGCTTTAGAAAAAATACCCTCTTAGTGAAACCAGTTTTGATAGGTGTTTTAGATCAATCACTTGACTTATATTATCTTAGATTTAGAAATGACCGTGAAGAAATTTATTTTAAAAACCCAAATAAAAAATAAATTTTTAGAAAGTTTTAACACGGTGGAAATTTTATGTGCTACGACGGTTATCTATTCATACAGTAATTATTGTAATTTATTTTTTAGCAAATATTACTGTAGTTTTTGATTCAACACCCTTTTTTTTAAAATTATATTGAAAAATCGGGGCTCGGAGCTGGGCTCAAGGCAACGACTCAAGGCTTATTTTGATGAAAAAACGTACGTAATAAAAAGTGAATTCGCAATTTTACAGAACTGGCTGCTGTGAGCAAAAGATATAAATACGAGTATGCGTACGCAAACGGACTGTACCCATCCTCAGGGCTGTCATATTTTTTTAGTGTAGGATATTTTTTTGTTTAATTTTTCCATTATTACTTGTAATTCATTAATAAAATAACCAGCCCATCTTAAAAAAAAATCCAAATTCGTCAAACTATTTTACTAATCTAATGCATAGAAAAAATAGTTTTTCGTCAAATTTAAACATCTGAAATTTATATGATAATCAAAATAATATGTGCCTTTCGTTTTATAAAATCAGTCGAATTTGGAGCACGTCTAATAATTTGTGACTTCTTCATTCACGGGTTAATTTGTAATTGTTTAACAATTTTCTACAATATTTTTCTTTAAAAAAAACATCTGCTGTTAAAAATGGAAGGAATTGGTATACTCGTTCGTTTGGAAGTAATTTCAACAATAAAAAAAAACAGATGAAATTCGCTTTTTTATAAAAAAAATTTTGGCCAATTTTTTTGGTTTACTTGAAAAACTGGCGTTAAAAAATTAAGCTAATACACAATGCAACCCCTTTTTCCCGCTGACGGTGTTTTCCTAGAAATCATAAAAAATGTTTGTCATTTTTTTAACTAATGAAGATCATTTGCCATTACAACTTTTGTAAATGGTATGTTTAGGTACGTATATGAAGATGCACAATATAAGCAACTTTATGAAAATTTTCAAATTAACATTTTTGCAGACAAACACAATTTTCTGCGTGTATATTCTAATAAATAAAAATTTCCAAAAAAAAAGAACAACATCAACATACAAACGAAATATTCCATGCTTCAAAATACATATATTATTACAAAAGTTGTAAATGGGCAAAATTACGATTGCTACATTCCATTTTATTATAAATTAAAAAAAACAAACAAAAAACTCATTAATTTTCACTGTTTAGGATTTCTATGTACATACAAACCAGTTCAAAAGCGAAATTCCAAATGTGTTTACCATAAAGCTGGGCGAATTCTGGGCTTCCCGAAATTTTTCCGGAAATGTAAATTTATTTGCCGAAATCCGCTAAAAAATCGACGCGTTCCAGGCGTTTCTCCTTATCGACCGTGCGGAACCTGAGTCATTTTCCGCCCGTGCTTGCCCAAAAACTATCTGGCTTCTCCCGAAAAGCGCCCGAATATCTGCCGAAAAAAAATGTTGCCGATTTAGACGCAATTTGCCGGCCGGCGCGCTAATTTTCTCCCCGTCGCCACCGTCGTGTGCAAACTCAATCTGCGCGGGATCGAACTGCTATCCTATTTGGGGGGAAAGTCTGACGACAAGCTTCGCATGTCGTCGGATTATTTCTTCCAGGCTTTTTCCACCCATTTGACAACTCCTCTCCCCATTTGGCTTTTTAGGCAAATCACCATACACCGCGGCGGCCGCTGACAATTACCGTTCCGTTTATATACTTTTCCCTCCCTCGGCTTACCAGAGCCGGTCGGCCGGTCCGGGGTTCCAACTCGACACACTTAAAATCGCCGGCTAAAGTCAGCACCGAAGACGACGCCGAAAAAAACTTCCGCAAAAAAATTGCCGACGACTTCTGGAAAAATCGCTAAAAAATCTGAATGAATTTTCACAATTATCAACATTAATAATAAATCTTAAAGGTATAGGGTACAATTTTTTACTCGACACACTCAAAATCGCGGGCTAAAGTCAGCACTGCAGCGATGACGCCGAAAAAAAACTTCCGCGAAAAAATTTCCGATGATTTCTGGAAAAATCGCGAAACAATCTGAAATAATTTTTGCAATTATCAACATTAATATTAAAACATAAAAGTACAGGGTACAATTTTTGGACCACAATTTTGCAGGTTGTAATAGCTTGTTTTTAAATAACTATTTAGAATGCGCTTTATTATTATCCAGTCTATAGAAGCGGCATTCCATGGACCTGAAGGGCAGAACTATTTAAGGGCGCGGGATTTTATAAACTACTTACTGTATAATTTTGTATCAGCCAATTTGAAACTAATAAAAAATAGGGTTTTAAAAATTTGAAACTTTAATGAAATTTATTTTGTTTTGGTAAAAACTGCTTGTTTTTTTAATTAAAAAAATAATTTTTCATCACAATAAGTATGGGTTTATATACATTGTCCAAAATACCCTAAGAAAAAGTATAAAGGAAAAATAAAAAAACTGAATGGGTTCCGTTTGCTTTAATGCTTTTGCATTTAGAAATTTGCTTTTGGAGTTTTCCTTATTGCTAACGTATGTATTCTTACTATTTAATGCTAGCCTTTTAGCCCATTTTGAACCATTTTGGTCTGCCTTATGGACACGATAAGTTTAAATAATACTTATATTTATTGTCCCAAAAACAAAGTGCTTAAAGTTTTAATAAAGTTTCCAGAAACCAACCTTTAGTTCATTAACTATGCGAGCAAGTCCTGTAATTTTTTTCCGAAGCAACAAAAACTAAAACTGATCAAAAAATGAAAATTTGTAAAAATTTTCAAAACACAGTAAAAGTCAGAATGCGAACCAAACTGTATAATTTCGGATCGAATCATATTCAGGTTAAATATGTGGCTGATCTTTTGTGTGTGGTAGGTAGATTTATCCCACAGTTTGCTTAGCGTGTTTTTTTTTTTTGACAGAGGTAAAATATTTTTAATTCAATTTAATTTAAATTCTTTTATTCAGTGCATTAATTATCTTCACGAGGGTCAATAGTGATGTTCCCACCCTCCAATATCATGCTCCGGAGCTCCGGCCGTTTGAAGCGGAAGGAGCTCCGGAGCTTCGCCTATTAAATCAGCAATTTTAAGCGTATTTAAGTTTGAAATACATTTAAATTTACTCTATCTGCGTTTTAAAGACTATTTCGAGCGCATTAAAAAAGTTTTGAAAAAAAATAATTTGCAGAAAAATTTTGACAAACTAATATATGGCATCACTCTTTAATTATTCATGAAACCGCCCTACAAAAATAGGGCGGAGCTCCGGAGGTTGCCCCGGGGCACATCACTAATTCTAACGTATTCCAGAGTTGTAAGGGGCGCGGGGCGCTCAAAAAATTGCGGACCACTGAGCCGATTTTTTTAGAATAACAAATTATATTAGAAAGAAAAAACAACTGGAAATTTAGCCAGCCCTAAATGAATCTAAATGATGTGAACCAGCCATAACCAAAAACGAGAACGTGTAAATAGCTAAGGCAACATCGAATAAAAAAAACGTTTAGTCCCAATGCGTAGCTGGTTTCCTGCGGTTTAGAAACACCCCGCAAATAGGCTCAAAATTTTAGTTCGGATTCTTCCACCACTTATCGTAACTTTTTAACCACGTAAACTACTAATAACAAGATACATTTATAATTAGTGTATAATCGGTTATATTATAATCATTAACTAATATAATTTTATGTTAATCTAATAAGCGCGATCTAATATAACGCCGTTACTACGGCAAAATGAGCCACTGTCATTATAAAATACTTGTGACTGTGACTCATTCTGTATTTAATAAGGTCTTGGTTTAAATTTAAAATGAGTCACAGTCGCATATATTTTTTACGAACTGTGGCTCATTTTGCCGTAGTAACGACGAATAGCGAATTCTTTTTTTACAGTCCCATCCAATCGATCCACTTCCGAATCTCACCCCGGACGAAATAAAAAAAAACACCTCCGGCGCTGGGTTGAGGCGAAAAGTGGGCGCAAAAAATTTTTTGGCTCAAAATATTAGTTCGGATTCTTCCACCACTTATCGTAACTTTTTAACCACGTAAACTAAGATACATTTATTACTATTAGTATATAATCGGTTATCTTATAATCATTAACTAATATAATTTTACGTTAATCTAATAAGCGCGAACTAATATAAGCGAATTCTTTTTTTACAGTCCCATCCAATCGATCCACTTCCGAATCACACCCCGGACGAAATATAAAAAAACACCGGACGAAATTAAAAAAACCCCGGACGAAATATAAAAAAAAACACCTCCGGCGCCGGGTTGAGGCGCAAAGTGGGCGCAAAAATTATTTTTTTTTCGAGTCGCGGAAACCGAACCGGTCCGGTGGCGTGGAAATGAAATTTGCGGCCGAATCTCCGCCGTCCTATCGGGCGCCTAATTGGCCACTCCCCCGTCTCGTGACGGGCCGCGGCAGAGACGCCCGGCGACGAAGCGCGAAAACAGATTCCTTATTTTAGAATAGAATAGAATAGAATTTATTACGTTGCAAAGGTTACGGTTACATAACATACTTACAATAGGGTAGTGCATTTAATTTCGGCACTTTTCCCAATCGGGCATTTTTGATTTTGGACTATATCTTTGGTAATCCTGGACAGAAAACGACGTTTGATAGCTCAAATGAGACCTAATTATATGTAGATGACTGTCGTGAGCTTTTTATTTGTTATGTTATGATATTTTCATGTGAAATTATGTGATTTATAAAAAATGAATTTGTTACTCGTTTTTAGAACATGGGCATTTCATGATTACGCAATAAATTGGTTTAAAAATTAAACTGTCCTGGTAAAATTTAGTCTATTTTCGGAATTTTTAGTCCCCGTGGTTCTACGTTGCGTCTGTGGTGAGCAATCGTTATAAAATAAAATAGTGTAATTTCGGCACTTATATGCTGTAGGTAAAAACGGATTGAATTAAGTAGTCGGATGTTAAATTGTAGTTGTAAATAGCTAAAAGACAACGTTGAAATGTGTAGGGGTCATAGCACTGCACTTAAACTCGATTAAGGGGGTCCTTTTAAAAAGTGCCGAAATTAAATGCACTTTTTTCCCAAATTTTGCTCATTTTGATACCATTTGGCATTTTAGCTGTAACTTTTTGCCAGTTACACGTTGAACAACAAGTAGAAGCTTAAATTAAAGAAAACTGTCTGGAGATAATGATAGGTTTTTAAATTTTGGAAAATGATGATTTTTTGACTGAGAAACAATCGATTGTTTGTAAAGTGCCGAAATTAAATGCACATATTTAATTTCGGCAATTTTCCATTTTTTTAAAAACTGATTTAATTAAGTAAAAAAAATACTTTCGTACAGTGAAACTTTTGTGACGCAACGCAGTATCGTGAAAGCTTCAAAATGAGCTATCAAACATGAAAATCGGGCCATACAGTAAAAAGTTACATCGGAAAAACAAAAAAGTGCCGAAATTAAATGCTCTACCCTGCAACATAAATATTACAAAAAAGACACATACACAAAGTTAACCAAAGTAAAAAGTTGATACTTACTACATTACAAACACTAAATGGTATTTAAACACAAAAATAATTTAAAAGCTTAGAGTAGACCAAAAAATTGTAAACACGTCATGTTAAAAATTATACAAGAATAATAAGACCAAGAATAATAAAATTAAGGAACTTGGGCATGGAAAAAAATTTATTGCGAAAAGTTAAGCCAAGAGATTTGGTTTGTTTTCGATTTTATTGTGCATAAAAGTTTCTAATTTTTTGTCGAAAAGTATTTATAGTCTTTGAAAAAGCTATATCTGAAGGTAATCTGTTCCAAACTTTTACAATCCCATTTGTAAAAAAATATTTAGATATGTCTAGTCTAACTTTTTGCATATTTAATTTTAGACCATTAGATCGAGTATTGTTTTTGTTAAAAACTAAAAATTTATCAGTTGGAATGTCCATTAACTTCTTTATTAGTTTAAAACAAAGTAAAACATCCGTTTGAGTTTTACGGATTTCAAGACTTTCAAGGTTAAGTTTTTTTAAACGGGTTTCATAGCTTGCATATGGAAAACCACATCTTTTATACAATCGTCTAGTAAAAGTTTGCTGGACTTTTTTTAAGACGCTCAATGTTTGTTTTTAAATAAGGATTCCATACATAAGACTCAAATTCAAGAAGGGGTCGAATAAAAGAGGTGTAACCTAAGAGCAACGCAGACTTGTCAGTAGTACAAAAAGCGCAAAAAAGAATAGCAATCCTATTTTGTGCCTTAGCGGATTGGACCGAATGAAGGAGTTTATATCTGTGATGTTCCTACCCTCCAGTAACATGCTCCGGAGCTCCGCCCCTTAAATGAAGCGATTGGAGGCTTATTCAAGATTGAAATACATTTTACACTTCTCTATTTGTATTATAGGCAAATAAAATCTAGCTGACCTCAATAATTGCAAAATTGAATCGACTATTTATTACTAAAACGATTAAATTTTTTTAACAAAAGCGGTTAAATAAAAAGGATCAAAACCCGTATTTTAGTAATTATTTATCAAATTTTTAAAATTGGAACCTAAATGCGAATTTTATGAAAAGCTAAAATTGGTTAATTTTTCTATATTTTATAAAAAGGTGGAATTAAAAAAAATCTGCATTCTTATTTGTTTAAAAAAAAACACTTCATAACCGCACAATTTTAATTGGTCCACTCATGTATGCATACCAATTTTCGACGTCAGCCAGATTCAGATATAATTCAACCATAGTAGGACAATTTTTATTGATTTAAAAAAGTTTGGAAAAACTTAGTTTACAAAAAAAATTTGACAAAACAATCTATCCGATCACTTTTTAATTATTCATGAGATTGGTATAAAAATAGGGCGGAGCTCCGGAGCCCCTAAAAGCGGAGCTCTGGAGCCCCTAAAAGCGGAGCTCCGCGAAACATCACTAGTTTATATCACTTTTTTACCCTCGTAAACATATTCATGAGTTCTGGCTATTTTAAACAAAAGAAGCTCGGGATCTTCTTCAGATTAAATGCGTAAATTGTATAGTTATATTTTTGTCGTTTTTATTAAGTTTGAAAAAAATATAATTTTTTTAAAATATAATAAACATGAATTCTTCGCACAAAATTTTAGCAAACAAAATTTTAGCAAAATTTTAGCACAAAAATACAGCAGGACTTCAGGGACGCTTCGAAGCTCCAACGCGCATTATTCAAACATATTATTTAAAAATTACTAAAGCCAAGTCCAAACTGGAAACAGACACAATCCCTCCTTATTACCTTTCTGAAACGGTTAAAATACAACAATTTTGGAATTGGATTTTAACCCTTCGGAAAAAAATTAGAAAACACATGGTTTTTGATAGTGGTTTGCTTTGACGAGGCGCATCAGCAATCATACTAGTAATGTTACTATAAAATGTTTAATAATATGCTTCGGAGCTCCGATCATTTGAATCGAAGGGTGCTCCGGAGCTCCGCCTTTAAGTGGACGTTCTTATTTATTCGCATTTTAATTCTATTTTATTGTTTTTAATTAATTTAAAAAATTTAATTGGCCTTTTGACAAATTAATCCATTTATTTTTTTGTTTATGCTTTAAAGCAGTTTTTTTTAGTTTTTAACCGTGTTTTGTTCTTTTTGTGTTTGTGCGCTTATGGCATTACTCTTTAACTATTCAGAAAATTAGTACAAAATAGGGCGGAGCTTCGCAAAGAAGCTCGAACCCCAAACATAACTAAAGCCTGGTTCATTCTTTATCAAAGCATCCGGAGGACAATTTTGGAGAAGCTATTGTTTTTTGGACATCCCGAAATTGTCCTTTGGACAATTTAAAATATTGAAAGATTTCAACTTGCGTTTGACACCCGTTAGAATGTCTCTTGGACATCATTTGAATTGTCCAAAGAACATTTTTGTATTGCCAAACATTTTTGTTTTGTCCAAAATTGTCTTTTGGACAATTTGGAACTTTGAGACTTACGGTAGTTCTCCGTAACGGAGATATGCGATGCAACAAAAGTTTATTTTCTTGGAATTTTTTATTGCTAAGTGTATAACAATACAAAAACAGATTATAAAAATGCATGAAAACGCTATCAAAGCACAATTAAAAACAATATTTTTCAAATAAACTTGTTATAGGAAATTATCGTTATCGGATTCGTGGGAAATGCAAAAAAATCTACGTTAAGTGTATTCGGTATTCGTCAAAAACACACGATTAAATTAAAATTGTAATTCTATGATGTGAAAACCCATAAAATCATGAACTTATCATGATAGAACTAAAAAAACAACTTTAACAATGAACTGTAATCCTCAGTTTTTCAAGAAAAATTAACCAGAATCCTAGCAAATAAAGTTAAAATTTATCATGATTTTTTTATTTTTATTCAATGGCGTGTTATGGAAAACGCCTTAATTTTCACTGGACACACTAATAATTTTTGCTTTCGCACAAAACAAACCGGTGTGAGATTGTTTCACTTATTATTAGATTCCGCAACAAAATACTGACCAAAAACGTGATTATCGTCGTTATTACGGCAGAATGAGCCACAATTCGTAAAAAACATAATGCGACTTTGATTCATTAAATTTCAAACAGCACCAGATGAACTAAAAAATGAGTCACGTGTCTTCTATACTGACTGTGGCTTATTTTACTGTAGTGACCACGATATACCGTCGTTACTCTGACATAATGAGTCACAATCATTATAAAATCATCGTGACTCTGACTTATTTTGTCTATATTGTGTGTTAAAATATAAAAAGAGTCACAGTTACGAGTATTTTATGACGAATCTGACTCATTGTGTCAGAGTAACGACGATACGGAGCCGACCAAAATTTATTCAAGGATTTGACGGCGAAAAAAGGGCGATTTAGCCCGGTTGGGGTCGAAATAACCGCCGCGTCGGTGGTCGCGATTTCCCGCCGTTTTATTGTAATAACGATACTCTCGAATCGGTTTTCAGCCTTCGGCTAACGGTTTCTTTTGAAATATTCACCCGGACGTAAAATATTTAAAACAAACTTTTCAAATATTTCTCCGAAAACGGGGCAATGCTTCGATTAACGAGTGAAGTTGATTGTATTCTTCTACGTTGGTCTTATTTAATTTTAGTTGAATTTTTTTGCTTTTAATCAAGTTTAAAATCAGGAACACATACATCAAAAGAACTGTAACAATCCAAGCTGTAATAACGACTTTAAAAAGTCGTTAATTTGATATTGTCCCGTTTTAAGAAATAGCGGAAAAAAATATATCCATATAAGCAAATAAAATCTGGCTGATCTCGCTCGATATTTGCAGTATTTAATTATTATTTCACAACAAAACCACTGAAAATTTTTAACTCGTGGTTTAATTACAAAGATCAAAACCTTTATTTTAATAATCATTTATCAAATTGCTTAATTTGATACACAAATGCAAATTTTTTTAAGGTTGGTTATTTTTTGTGTATTTTGTGAAAAGGTGGAATTAAAAAAATCTTTGCGTTCTTATTTGTTAAAAAAAACGTCATAAACACACAATTTTAATTGATCCTCTCATGTCTGCATTCTAATTTTCGACGTCAGCCAGATATAATTCAACCGTAATTTTTTAATGGACATTAACTACGCTCATCATTTTTATACTTAAAGATGCGGTATGGAATCAAACTTTTTGCCTTCGATTTTGATTTTTTGTAAACAGCTTACCCCTGCCTCCAATAGCCGACGAAATTTTTTTTACTCAAAATATCCTTGGTGGTTCCGAGGATATGACTACCCAAAAATCGCGTTTTTTTTAAATTTCGTCTTTGAAAGATTTTTTATTAAATATAACTATAAAATTTTATGTTAAAAAATTTTTACTAGAAGAAAGCGGATATTATCTACTTTAATTTTATACCTTGATTGTTAAGATTGAAGCAGTATTTCTCCAGATATTGCGTTTCCCGTACAAAAAAACTCGCTACTTTTTCGCTAAAAATACGAAGTGTACGCAATATTTTGACAAATCTCCACCTTAACAATCAAGGTATCAAATTAAAGTAGAAAATAGCTGCTTTCCTTTAGTAAAATTTTTATAACCCAAAGTTTTTATAGTCACTAAAATACAAAATTTAAAGTACAAAATTTCGAAAAAAAAGTATTTTTAAGGGGTCATATCTCCTGAATCCATAGAAATATTTTAGCGAAAAAATTTTTGTGGCCTATTCGGGGCATGGTTAATGTTTTCACAAAAAAATCATCCAAATCAAAAAGTTTGAATCGGTACTGCACCTTTAAGGGTTTTCACTTTTTAGACCAAAATATTTTTAGTTTCAAGGTAAATTTGGTGGGTTTTGGTTGGTCTTCATCCAAAAAACTAAGAAATCAATCTATGTTCACTTTTAATTTGTTTCAATTTCTTGCTTTTTTAGTGGTTTTGCATACTCAGCAATAAAAATCAATGTCAAAGTTTAGAGATAACAATATTTTATTTTGAAACAGAAACAATTAACATTTTAGACAAATTTTTACGTATTTTGACAATAAATAACTGAAATTAAACAATGATTTATCACAAATTTTGTTTAATCTGTAAAATATGTGTAATTTAAGTCAGAATAAGTTTTTTGCACTTTTAAAATAAATAATGCACAGTTAAATTGCAACCTGTTTTACTTACAACATTAAACAAAACATTATAATACAATAATAACTGCCAAAATTAATGCTTCAAGTAAAGCTTGCAGGGAATTTTGAAAATCAGAAAATGAAAAATAAAAAGAATTTTTATAAATATTATTATAGTGTGTATGCAATCCAACCAATCAAAAAATTTATCGTAATGACTTCTTTGTCATCTGCTAGCTTAACTTGCGACATTATAATTGTTACACAAAATCAATAAATAAACATTTTTCACCAAATTCAATGAGATAATATGTGAAAACGTGTTGTTTTGAATATTGGAGGAATGATTAATTACAAAGCTTTCAATTTACAATATTTTCTTAAAAGTACGTCTTCCAAACTTTTCGGTTAGTATAAAGTTTATGCTCGAGTGTATTTTCCCCATATGTGAAGCAGAAAGACGGATGCAATGAACACTAAACTCATCACCAAAACTGGAACAGGCCCTCTAAAATAATAATATTTTACAACGAATAATAATTAATGACCTGTAGTAAAATGCTGTTTGGGGATACATGGGCAAATTGGTCCGGAGTGGGGGTGGGGTTAAACCCCGAATTAGGGGGGGGGCGTTAAAATCCGAGAAACGCAAAATACCCATGCCGTTTTTTTTTCTGAAGTGCATTTTACCCCTATTGTTTTTCAATTTTGAAGGAAAAATAGGTAAAAAACGCTAATTTTAGGTCAAAAAGTCCTTTTTATTGCATTTTTGAGCTTCATATTGCTTAAAACATTTATTTTGACCTCAAACCTCAAAACTTAAGTTTGGAGGCAGTTAGAAGTAATTTTAAAGACATTTTTTTCTTCATTTTTCCAAAATTGGGGAGGAGGGGGTTACCCCCCCCACTTCTGAGTGGGGGGGGGGGTTAAACGTAAACCCCCCTTCTCAGAATTTGGGGGGGAGGTTAACCCCCCAACCCCCCCCCGTGCCCATGTATGCTCTTACCCATTACACTTCCGTTTCCGTCCCATTTCGCTCCTGCCTGACGAACTTTGCACCCAGGAAATTTTTGCAAATTTATTATTTTTTTGCTGGGACCAACCTCGCTCGAGGCTTATTTATAAAAATAATCACAATAAAGATTTATTTAATTTTTAGGCTTTGTTTATGCTTAGGAAAAAGTAAAGCTTTCATCTTTAAGAGTTTCGCAAAAAATATACACGTTCACAAAAATTGCCAGGACCGAAATGGGTCGGGAGCGAAGTGGAGGGAGCGAACTATCCCCAATTCTTTGAGGACACACCATAATTTCAAGCTATTCTTTATTTATGACTAATTTTTGGCGCAAAGAGATAATGTTGTTTACAGCGTAACAATTCTAAAGATGAAACTGTTCAGCCTGAAATTTTCCATAAAGCGTAAAGCTTTCCTTCAGAAAAAAAAAATGTTGGAACTTTAGCCTCTTAAAACAGACAAATTTTATCATTTTGAAACCATTTCGGGGAGGTGACCGGGCACCCAGTTTTTCGAATCATTTTACAGCCTCATGATGTAATTTCGTATAAATAAGCATCTTTTAAATAATACCTCCAGCTTCAAGCTCAAGGAGGGGAGTAAATTTTAGAACAAAAGGGATATGCGTTGCACTTTTTTTTAAAGGAGAGGTGTAATACAAATTTCAAAACAATCACAGATGGTAGAGTGTAAAAGATAAAACGTCACTCGTCACACGTTAGTTTGTGGAATTTTTTTTCTCGCAATTTTCGGGGGTTATTTGGTTATTTATTTTGTGATGCCAAAAATTATTTTATAATTACTACTTAGCTTTTTATAGATTTCAAAATTTCTCCAAACTAAGTTTTTGAGGTCTAAATAAGTGTTTTAGCTGTAAAAAGCCTAAAATTGCAATAAAATCGCTGCTTTGCCTAAAATTAATGTTTTCATACTTATTTTGTTAATTTGCAAAACGATATGGATAAAATGTCCTCCAAAAACAATAACAATATAGTAAGAATGCATTAAATAGAAATTCGCATCCGTGGATGTCGAAAAATGACATTCAAGCATAAATACTTAACATAACTATTTAATAAACACTGTCCGTATGCTTTGTTTATCTTTTCGGGGAATAGGGGGGATTGAAGCCATGAATGGGCAGAAGGGGCTGGGTTATACCCCACCCCCCGAAAAATTTCAAATCTTCTGAACCGCCCCGTCTTAAAATTTGGGGGTACTGCGGGCACTACCCCCCCAAAAAAATCGGGGGAGGGGGAAGTCCAAGTTCCAAGTACTAAAAACCTAAAAATTGGGTATTTATTTGGAGTATCTCTGAAATAAATTTTTGGGATACCCCCAAAGTCAGGTATACCTCCTCCCCCTTAAAATAAATCCGTGGGGCTGCCCACCTATATTTGGAGCGGCCAACGAGAACCTGTATACGTCCCTGCTTCTATTCTCACTCATGTTTGATTGAAGTATAGTTTAAATGATTCAAAAAACCTTAAATTTTGCAACTACGGCAAAATTTAAAAAAAAATGTGTTTTAATTATTAGAACATTCTTAAAAGTTTAAAAGTCGAAAAAAAGGAGTATAATTTCTTTGCGAAGAACAGGACAAAAAATTTTTAAATTCGTGCTTAGGGAACTTAGAATTTCTACTTCAGGCGACCCCAAGGTGAGTAAGGTGTCATTGTTCCATGTCGTCAGCCAAACCAATTACAACAAGAAGTAAAATTCTCTCCCGATTAGTCCATGGTCGACTGCTAAAGCTGACTTGCTTTATAATTTCCCATTTAGAAGCATAAGTGGGCGGCTCTCCGATTTTTTATTTTTTGGAGGGGGTATACCAACCCCCAAAATTTGGGGGGGGGGGGATGTACAAAAATTTTTTGGGGTATAGTGCCATTTTAGCATTTTCGGAATTTTTTTCCGGGGGAGGGGTATAATAACCCCCCTCCTACCTACCTATGTTTAGAAGCGTGTTGTCGTAACTACTACGAAGAGTACAAAAGATTAAAAGAGTACAAGAGTACCACAAAGAGTCACAATGTGTACAAAATCAACGTGACACTGAGTCATCATAACGTTTATAGTGTATATATTTGTTTCTTTAAGATAAAAAAAGTCACAATCACTAGTATTTATAGAGGATTTTGACTCATTTTAGGCAGCAATA
>JASAMX010005131.1:0-13427 GCA_030248175.1 Microlaimidae sp. YZB2_3 | reverse complement strand
AAAATTCAATTTTATATCAGTTTCAAAAGTTGTGATAGTTAGTAGTGATGTTCCTATCCTCCAATATCATGCTTCTTTGTGAAGCTCCGACCATTTAAAGCGGAGGCCCAACTGCAGTTCCGCCCCTTAAATGATCGATTTAAAGCTCACTCAAGCTTGAAATACATTTCAAACTACTCTAGCTGCATTTCGAGGACTTGTTTATTATTTTAAATAAGTTTTTAATAAACAAATTAGAGTTTTTAATAAAAAATCTAATAGTTCAGAGTATAAATTTTAAAATTAAAAAAATATACCTTTTTATTGGCTTAAAATTAGGAAGGGGGTATACTTAGGAACTATACCCCTTCTCCCTTTTGAAAAAAATATTCTAGTTTATGAAAGGGCCTCAAAATATAAAAAAATAGGAAAATTATGAAAGACAGGTAAAAGGTTTGTTCGGACCTTACCATTTTCCAAACTAAGCTCACTTTATGCGCCTTATAAACTGAGGTTTTGACTGCTTATATTTATTTATTAATTTACTATGTGAAAAGATATTGCAATAATTTTACTCGTGGCGGGAGTTTATAGCGTTTTGATAGCGAATAAGCGTTTGCGATTAGCAATTTTTTCTCAGTCTCTGAAAGCAATCTGAATATTATTGCGCTTCATGAAATGCGGGCGGCTCCAGAGTATCGAAGCTTCCGTTTTGGGAGCTTCCTCGGTTTTACATGACCGACAATAATTCTGAAACACTTTATTGGTGGTGTGGGCGACATCAGTAATCTCAACGATACAATCGTATGTAAACTATTTTGAAAAAGAAAATTTAAAATACTCCTGTTTAAAATTTTATTATTGAAAGCGTATTTTTAGGAGAACTTGGACTCATGGTAAGACCGACAAAAGGACGCTTTTTATTCTGCTTATTTAGAACTATTTGGCTTCTTCCAAGATTTCCAATAGAATTGGTGGTGAGCAGCCGCTAGCCATTTTCAAATATCTGTGGATGATAACAGAGATGAAAAAGAGATAGGAAAAAACTAGCGCTTGCGAAAAAAACCAGAGAAATAAAACCAATCATACCATTTTCAGACACTTCTGAGATTTGACGCAGAGAAGAAGAAAATCTCGAAAAAGATGTTGTTGTTGTTGTTGTTGCATCACCTAAACTTATCTTTCTTATGCGCATTACAAGAGCAGGCGCCAGGACAAGCCAGGGAGGCAGGAGGAGGCCAGGCCAAAGGGTCGGATAGGGGGAAAAATAAGGATAGTGGTTGGGTGGGGGGCGCCCCCCCCCCCCCCAAAATGGGCGCCCGAGAGTGAAATTTGGGGGTTTTCAGAGGCTAAAAATTCAAAATTTGCTAGCGCCTTGCTACACGCTCGACGCCAAACTATAAAAATAATTTTTTAGAAATACAATTGTACTTGTTAAAAACCAAAATATTTTCCCGCTTCGCTTCGCTCAGCGGTCACTTTTTATGTTATACATACATTATATCTCGCTATTTATCTTGCCTAATATAATGTTATTTTAAAGTTAGTACAATATTTTTTTCGTAAGTAATAAGTATGATAGGACCCCACAGAAAGCAAAACAAATAATCATATTGGTTTCTATTTATGTACCTCTCCCTCCTAAATTTTCCAGCCGCCTATAGCATTGTTGGCTCGGATTTTTTTCATATTGATCAGAACCCTAAAAAAACATGGAGTTGCAGATGCTGCTCATGTGCTTTGGCTTACAATGTGGGTCGCATTGGCAGTCAGCAGTGGCGGAAATCGCCTCGAGTTGACTGGAAAAGGGGTAGTAGCTGTTGACCATTTCCATTGCTGGATCTGGGCAGTGTCGCTGCGTGGAAGCCGCTCCTGTAGACACCACAATGTGGGTGAAGCCAAGTGGTCTGAAAGGTCTTTAAATTCCTTTTTTTTTTGTGAAATCCAGGCTCTGCCAATATGTGCTAATGTAATTTTTAACTAAGAAAATTTGCTTTACCGCTAAAAACATTAGATACATAGTACATTATTAGGCCAATAACAGTGTATTATACAGCTTTATCTACATTTATACCTGCTTTTTTAACGTTTTCAAAAATTAAAAGGGGGCTCCGCCTTCCCCTAAATAATTTTCGTGGAGGGGCGGAGCTCCCCCCCCCCAAATTTTATTTGTACTACAATCCGCCCCCCCCCCAAAAAAAAATGAAACCCTTGGTACGTCTCTGCAGGAGGGGCCAAAAAATTCACCCCTATGGTTGAGACTCTTCGTCCAACATTAATAACGTTGGCAACCTTTACCGCTATAGTGTCCTTTGCATGCAGTGTTCACTCTAGTAGTACAAACTCCATACATCTGTATTTGTCCACTGGTTTGCTAGATGGAAAACTGCCAAAACAAACTTTTTGTAGCCATGCGAAGCTGGACTCATTTCTTTAGGAGAAAAGATCCAGCAACCAGGTGGTACCCGTAGGCCCGTTGGGCTGCCGAAGGTCAGCACGGTCCCGGTGGCTACGTCTTCTTAAGGAAAAAAATTAAGCGAATTAAATATATCTAATCAGTGTTTTATTAAAGTTTTAGCTACAGACTGAAAAAATTTAGTTTTTGTTTATTTAATGACGCTGTGTATTTCTCTAGTTTATAAAATGCAGTCGTTTAGTTATGAATTAATCTCTGGAAAAAGAGCAGGATGTTAATTCTAACTGTCATGTTTTCAACAAAAAAAATATAAGTTAACAAATCTTCGAGCTGTGATAATAAAGGATAATAAAGATCGAATATAATGAAATAAGTTTAACTGTGTGCAATATGGCTGTGACTGTGATAGTATAAAAATAACTTGTTTTTTTGGTTTCTGTGAAACTAAGCAATTTGTTTTATAAAACCGTGTGACGGTTGAATGTGTTTTGTAGTATGCCGAACTTATTACGTGATCGATTTTTTAAAATCTTTTAAATAGGGTTTAATAAATAGGGTTTATATTTTTGGTAGAATCAAAAATATATAACCAACCAAGAAAATTTACTGCATAGTAAATTGTCTATTACTGCATTTACTTAATAGTAAATTTTTGATCAAAATTTTGCCAGAAAACCTGTGCTATAAAATTTTTCCACTTTTACCACTTTTCGCTATTTCTCCAGCGAAGACATTTTTGACCACAATTTTACAATTGAAGATTTTAAAAAATCGCCATGTCAATCAATTTATGGATTATATTATAAATATAATTTGTTGCAGTGATATGTTTTCTGTAAACTTGCCAAATGTTTAGTTAATAAACTAAAAGCTTAGTGAAATATGTTTTAAACCTGATGCACAAAATTAAAAAGTTAGATTTTTCTTGTTTAAACAAAACAGTAAATCTTGAGTAAATTCTGGTAAAACAACTTAAAAGTCTGTTTCAATGTCAAAATTTTCGTCGGCGATTTTTGTAATTTTTGGTAAAATTGTTACTGGCCTCTCAAAATCAATTTTTTTTGAAACATTTTAATGGTTTTTAATAAATATAACTTTTTGTTTCGATCATAAAAAGGGTTAGAGCATTCTTCTCTATACCGTAGAAACGTTGCAAGTAAGGTAATTTCTCAAAATTCTAAGCTAATAAGTTAAAAAATAAAATAATTTGGCGTTAATTTTAGGTAGTAAAATAATTATTTAATCAAACTTGACAAAAATAGGAGAAATGGATGAATCTTACGTAAGAAATAATTTACGCCTGGTGTGGTTTAATTTGTATAAACATGGTTGTTGCGCAGCTGATTGGTGTTGTAAAAAGTATTGATTTTGGATTATTTTAAGTAAAACTAAAAGTAATTTAAAAAATTTTAATTTAAGTAAAGTAAGAATAAAAATAATTTGTAATTTTTTACTTTAAGTAAAGTAAAAATTACAATAATGGTCAAAATTTTATTTAAGTAAAGTAAAAGTAAGACCAAAAATATATAGCCCTTGCCTGGAACCGGATACATAAAGAGCAATATAATAAGTGTTATACCACTTATTGTAGTATGCAGATCAACCGACGAAATTCGCGCGCCAACGGGACGCAACCGAAAGATAAGAGGAGATAGGAAGGCGCCACGGGCGAAAGGAAAGAGTACGGTAATATCCATAGGACGCTATGTATATGCATACTCAGTATAAACTGGTTCAGTGCAAGGTGTCTATAATAGTATAGTATTATATATTTTTGGTAAGACCTATTTTTTAAAGTAAAAGTAAGAGTAAAAGTATAATAAAAGTAATTTTGAAACGGAGCAAAACACCGGTTTTTGGAGCTCCAGAGCTCCGTTCTAAAGTTTTTTTTCGCTAATTTCATGTAGGGTAGTGCATTTAATTTCGGCACTTTCGTTTTTCCAATGTAACTTTTTACTGTATGGCCCGATTTTCATGTTTGATAGCTCATTTTGAAGCTTTCACGATACTGCGTTACGTCATAAAAGTTCACTGTACGAAAGTTGTTTTTTTACTTAATTAAATCAGTTTTTAAAAAAATGGAAAATTGCCAAAATTAAATGTATGCATTTAATTTCGGCACTTTACAAACAATCGATTTTTTCTCAGTCAAAAAATCATCATTTTGAAAAATTTAAAAGCTTATCATTATTTCCAGACAGTTTTCTTTAATGTAAACTTTTGTTGTTTAATGTGTAACTGGCAAAAAGTTACAGCTAAAATGCGAAGTGGTATCAAAATGAGCAAAATTTGGGAAAAAAAGTGGATTTAATTTCGGCACTTTTTAAAAAAAACCCTTAATCGAGTTAAAGTGCAGTGCTATGATCCATACACATTTCAACGTTGCCTTTTAACTATTTACAACTAGAGTCTAACACCCGACCACTTAATTCAACCCGTTTTTACCTACAGCAATAGGTGTGCCGAAATTACACTGTTTTATTTTATAACGATTGCTCGCCACAGACGCAATGTAGAACCACGGGGACTAAAAATTCAGAAAATAGACTTAATTTTAACGGGACAGTTCAATTTTTAAACCAATTATTGCGTAATCATGAAATGCCTCTTTTCTAAAAACGAGTAACAATTTTATTTTTTGTAAATCACGATTTCACATAAAAATATCATAACATAACAAATAAAATTCTCACAACAGTCATCTACATATAATTAGCTCTCATTCAAGCTACCAAACGTCGTATTCCGTCCAGGATTACCAAAGATATATTGTATTTTTCGAATTCTCTATTTTTGGAACTAGTTTTTAGTTCCGCGATTTCCTCCTGAAGACGCGCATTTTCAGCTTCAAGGCTCATATTCCTCCTTTTTTACCATAATTAATGCTCATAAAAAATTCTAAGGAGCGAGAACCGGTTTAAATTGTGATAGAACTTTTTTATGTTTTTTTTGAAATTATTGTAAAAATTTACTCAAAATCCAAGTTTATATAAACAAAATTCAGATTTAAGCAGTGTCATAACAATCAAAACTCTAAATTTACTGTAAGAATTAATGGAGTTTAATACTATTATTATGATTTAGGCCACTGACATTTCAGTGAAAGAAGCTCTTACAGCCTTAAATGGCAAAAGACAGCACTCATTGGATTTTTATTGTTGTCAGGATACGGACAGAAGACCATTTTAAACCAGCACAGCTGAACCTACCTGATACATATGTGTATCAGTGATGTGTCATTGAAGTGACTTTGAAAATAAAAGAAGGAATGATCTTGCTGAAATTCAATTCATGGAGTGTACCAACATTGAATTATTTTGACCTACTGACATCGGACTATTTTTTCTTGGCCTTGGATTATTTAGCTGGGTTTATTTTTTCCTGCATCAATTTTAGTATATTATGCAACATTTTTAAGAGTTTTAAACAATGTGTTAACATTTTACTTATGGATGAATTATATCTGGCTGACCTCCTAAGTTTGCATCGTAGAGATGAGCGGTCCATAAAAATGTGCGGTTATGTCAAAAAAAAACGAATTAAAACGCTTATAATTCTGCTTTTTTTAAAAATATACAAAAATTAGTCAAATTAATTCTTTAATAAATTTAATAACATTCAGAGCTTGATTTGCTGAGTCGTAATTTGTCACCGTCAATACGATTTTCTATTGTTTTTTTTTTAATTTTTTACGAAAAGATTGTATACTTTTTACTAAAAAAATAGTAAAATGTGATATTATTCTTGAAAATTAACCGTTTTGTTAGAAACCTTAAATGGTTGTAATGTTCAAGAATCAATTCAATACTGCAAATCATCGAGGTTAACCAGGTTTTATTTGCCTATAATCAAGTCGTTTAGTGAACCGATCCTTGTATTTAAACGGTATTTTATATTAAAAAACTTAAAATTAATTTTTAAAACAAAATTATATAAACTTTGTTTTGTTTTTATCTAAACTTACTACCCTTTACACTAAAATAAAATTTTAAGAAAATTAAAACTATTAATATAAACTAGATTTAAATTTTTATTTAATCTAATAAATTTTAATTTTTATTTTTATATAGAGATTTTTTTAAAAATAAAAACATATTTCTCGTTTTTGAAAAACGCTCGTGACCTATTTGAATATGTTGCTTGAAAATTTTTGTATAATGAGCTTGATTTGCTGAGTCGTAATTTATAACCGTTAATACAATTTGCTATTGTTTTTTTTTATTTTTTATGAAAAGATTGATCATATACTATTTACTAAAAAATAGTAAAATGTGATACATTTTTATTTATTTATAAACCTATTTTTGTGTAAATTTTTATGTTTGTTGAATAAATAATTATATTATAATAAATTAAATTGACGTCTTATGTGCTATATATAAACGCATCATAAAAGTCTGTCAATTAATCATTTTAAAAAGAAATATAATAATTAGATGAAAATTTTATGTGTAGTTTCACTATATTTTTTTTTCTAACTTATTTCTGGGAAAAAATGGGACTTAAATTTTACAATACGCTTAATATTCAAATAATTGCCCTTAAAGCACCATATAATGCACTTAAAATAAACAATTACAATTGAAAATATAAAAAATTTGTACAAGTAACAAATTTTTCGGTATACAAAAAAGTAACCAAATTTTTGGTAAACAGAAAATACCAATTATATGGTACAAATTAGAAATCTACCAAATTTTTGGTAACTATGCAGGATTCGCAATTTTTACCAAATACTTGGTAACGGTTACCAAATATTTTTTGAGTTGAGAATTTACCAAATAATTCGTAAATTTTTACCAAATATTTAGTAAAAATCTACCAAATGAACTGAGAGAGTAGGGGGGGAGAAGGTGGGGGTGGTTTAAAGGGGGTGGGATTTCCCCAGGGGTGGGGGGGGGGAGATATTTTCGGGGGGGCAGGCGGAAAGATGTATGTGGGTGTTGTGTTTTTTTTTTGGTATTTGGGGGGGGGGGGGGGGGGGGGGACCGTAGAAAGGGAAAAGAGTTACGCCAAAAATAAGCATCTTATAGGAGGTAGGGGAAGAATCGTGAGAATCACCTCTTAGGGGAGAGAAAGGGGAGGAGAGTAGACAGCCAGACAACTATGTATTACATCGTTTATTCTAAATCTGCGTTTAATCTTTAGGATATGCTTGGATATCGTCAATATGTGTTTGGATAAAAAAATCGCACTCCGTTTTTTAAAACGAATCTTTAAAAAATATGTTCCTTCAGCTTAAATTAAAATTGCACAGAAATAAGGCAATTATATTTTTTACAAGTAAAAACCATAACTGTACTTATTTTGACAAAAATATTTAATTTATAACTTAAAATGTTATCGTTATTCGCCTAGAAATTCAATGTTAAAAATATTAAAATTTTCCAGATTTTTTTAAGCTAATAAATTCCGGTTAAGTATGTATAAAAACACTTAATTATAGAATATACGAATTAAGATTAACGTTTAATGTTTTAGACAATTCCCCCAAAATAGGGGTGGTTTTCTATGTATGCTTGGGCAAAATAATGTAAAATTTAGGGGGGGGGCTCCTATAGTACTAAAAACACTAATGAGGATTTTTGGTGATTGCCCCCTAAATTTGAGTGGCTTTCTACCTTTTAGGACACTGTTGTAATTCCGCGGCTCACAAACAAACATCTCCCGACTTTAATCCACAAACCCTGCTGCGTAGTTACAAAAACGGATAAAAATGATCCAAAATATCAATAATAACTTGCTAAAAAAGGACCACAATCTGTTCAACTCAGAATTCTGAAAAATATAAACTGATTTTTTGGGCTACTATGGCGCTTCAACCCACCGATTATTAAACATATTATAATTTATAAATATAATAATCCTATTCTATTTAAAATTTAGCTGTTCATTTGTCTGTGTGTTAATCATTTTTTTTTATAAACAATAAATGTAATGCTTTTAAAATTCAATATACTTGTATTTTGGTTTGGCTCAAACAATGAATGTAATGCTTTTAAAATTCAATATACTTGTATTTTGGTTTGGCTCAAAAAGTATCTTGAAAGGCTCAAAACTTTTAATTACAGTTTTTTGTAAAAAAAACCAATTTATTTTATTAAACAGATAAACCCACCACCTCACCAAGCACATTAAAAAAATAAGCGTTGAATACTATTTTTTAGCTAACCATAAAATTATTTAATTGGTTTTTAAAAGCCACTATCTTTTATGCAAACAAAGTTGCTTAAAACGTTTCAGCTGGCGAGGGCCTTAGAAAACTAAGGATGCACCTCATGCTTCACTACCGGATCTTTTTAGGTTGAATTTAGCTTTTGGCTGGGGACTTTCCCCTGGGCTTGAAACCATGGAGTGCACCCTTAGTATTCTAAGGCCCTCACAAGCTGAAAGGTTTTTAGCAACTCTGTTTGCTAATGTTATGCTGGGTTCATTACCCTGGTTCAAGAGTCAGCTTAAAAGGCAATCGCTAAAGGATCCGCCAGGTACCACGTTTCGGAGTGAAAGTTCCCAGCCAAAAGCTGAATTCAACTTTAGAAGTTTTTCCTTTTTAATGATTCAAAATCAATATTTTGATCAATAAATCATTATGAAAGATCAAAATAAAAAAGGTTTACATTTTTCTTTGCCTTCCAATAGTTTTTGTTTTTGACAAATCATCGAAGGATAAATATTAAAGACATGAGAGTTAAAATATAAAAAAAAGAAGGAGCAAACTCTGAATCCCAGAATTTACTCACGTTGGCTAATTATAGTGGAAGTGGGGCCGCTGGGCTAAATCGCACCATGACACTACCGTGCCACGGCCACCAATGAAAATGTTATTTTTTTATTTTTCCCATAAAGCAGAATACGTAAGGCCGATGTTATTTGGCACTAAGCTCGGAACCAAATATTACAAATAAGAATATTATAACAAAGAATCAATATTATCACAATGTATGCCTCAGTCGGGACTCGATACAGGAACCTTTAGTATGTAAGACGTACGTTCTGCTACTGTGCCACAAAGCGAGATTGTAAGCGGGCTTGGATGGGCTAAGGGATAAAAACTTTTTTATAGTGGTGTAAATTTTCTTCGACGGGACGCCGGCTTGGGCATGTCAAGCTAAAAATTTGTCGTGTCGGCCTGGACCTGGCCAAAAATTCTAATGGGATGTCCAAGAATTTCGACTTGCTTACATCTCTGCACTAAACAACCTTTGTTTTCAAATAAGTCGTTTGTAACAAAAGTGTTGTTTTGTACATTTCAAAAAAAAACAAACAAACAAAAAACAAAGTGAATCTTCAAAATTTAAACTTTTGGCCGAATATAATAGCCATATTTTTATGCCCATTTTATTGAATAATAATAATTTCATTAAATAATAGGGGAGGAGTTCCGTACCCACGGTTCTTCCTCGTCTTAAATAGCTCTCGCTTTAACCAGGAGTTGAAAGTGTTTGAACACATTTTTTTTACCAGCCTACATACTTATGTAAGATTCAAGGATTGAAAGTTAAAATATACTTGCGCTTCTCCAGCAATTACAAATTTTAGCAGAAGAAAATAAACAGTAAATAGCTTTAGATGCAAAAAATTTTGAGATCAATTTACACATTTTTTTAATTCTAAACTTTGAATCTCCCGTAACTGAGATTGAGATCTAAAAAGTGCTTCACAAAGCTTAAATCAACATAATTGTTTGGTAAAAAACCGCGCAAAAATAATGAACGTATACTGCTAATCGACCAATCAGCTGCTCGCGACCCATGCTCATGCAAACTAAACGACAAAGTATACATTTTATTTCTCACGAGATATTTACCGATTAATTAATAATGGAACATTTACATATCATATAACCTACATTAAACATTAAAAGCTAAGATACATATCCGAAATATAAAATTCAATTGAAAGTTTAGGCATTTGACATTATTGCTTACTGAATTTAACCTTTTCTGATAATTTTCACGTTTCAAACAAACAAAAATTGTGTATAGCAGAACAGTTGCACGCAAAATACAACCAAATTTAGTAAGCGAAATACAGCCAATTTTTTTACGTTTTGAACGCGATATTTGAAACTAAATAGTGAGAAAGGCTAAAAAACTTATACCGGCCAGATTAGAGTGTGTGTATATTGGTTTTTAATCTAAAAACACAAAAAAATCATATAACAATATGGATGCACCTTAATATCTACTTTTCTATTTATTATACTGTATTTTTTTGTAAAACCAGTCAATTTCTGAGACTAAATAGATTAAATTTGTATCGAAATTTATGATCTCTGTAAAATACACGCTGTAATTGTTTTGGGCTCTGTGAATGTTTGTATGTTACAATTTTGTAAAACAGAGGATATTTTTGCAAAAAAGGTCGAATTTAAAATTTTAAACCGATACAAATTTGTTTGGAAAACAATTTAAATATTTAAAATTAAAAAAAAACAACCTAAATTCGAAATCAAAAATTGCGTTTAACTGGATTTAAAACCGGGGTATATTTATCGTTCCTAACCACTTAAAGATTCACCCATGGTTGTGATTTGCTTTAAAACTGGTTTATAAACAACGTCAAATGTTTTAACCGTATATAATATAGCAATTTTACGTTAAAAAGCTGTTTCACTAAGCTAGTTTTCAAAAATAAAAACGGTTTCATCGAAAAAAAAAATTTTATCGAAAGTTTCAATATAAAAATAAATGAAATCATTCTAAAAACTAAATTTATAAATATTTCGAACATAACTGTTTGTTATTGGGTTACATTGGTGATTTTTGCCATATCGTAGCTCCGAAGCGCCCCAGAAGCAGACTCTCAGTTTCAAAGCTCCATTCTATTTTTTGCTAATTTAATACATAACAGAAAAGCATACCGACTATCATTAATTAATTAATTTGTTTACCAGAGTAGTAGTAAGCAGGCCAGATCGAAGTTTTTAGTTCTCCCGAACCGGCAAACCAACTTTTTTTTATAAAAACAATAATGTAAAAAGGTGAAATATAATGGAAGCTGCCGTTTGGGCCAGCCCGAACCGAAAAATTGCGGTTCGGCCCGTCTAAATCTCGGCCCACTTACAATTCTGCAATATCAACTATATTTTTTGAAACTAAAATAAATAATTTAAAGAAAAAAAATGATGAAAACATGTCAAATGTTTTAATCATAAAAAAGTTTCACTTTACTCAATTACAGAAACGAAAGTCCTCAGCTCAAAAGTCTCTCTTGCTTTAAATAGTACAACCTCCAGAGCTAGTACTTTAGCCGTAGGAAAATCTCTATCAAACTAGTATATGTAGGTTGCATTTGAGTACATTGCTTTTGTAAAAGTACAAAAGCTATGCATTTAAAAACACGCTAATGATATGGCAGTGAACGTAGTTTTACAAAAACTTGCGTCTGAACGGAAAATAAAGTTATTTATTTATTAATATCAATAAAATAACAGTACTCCGGAGAAATCTGATTCGATTGGAATATATTCTATCAAAATTTCTTATTTATTTTTACATTTTTATTAAATTTTGAAAAAAACTTTGATTTACAAAATTTTTTTGACAAAATCTTCTTTGACCTTACTCTCTATGTTTTAAATTAGCGGAAAAATTTGGAGCCACTCCAGAGTCAAAGCTTCGGGTCGGGAAACATTACTAATTTTAAACGCTGTTGTTGTGATTTTTTTAATATAGTTTAACGTGCACTGAAAATACCATTGCTAACAATTAACAGCTTAGCGTACGTGTCATTTATGTCTGCTATGTCACAGTTAGAATCAATCACTGCAAAAGATCATAAGGAGTAATAATTACATAACCTTATTAATTTTCGAGATTTTAGGAAAATTATAATTGCTGAATTACTTTTGAATAAGGTTATTCCTGAACCCCCTCGAACGAAACATAAATCCCAGTTTGCAAAGCTCAATGGAGTGAGTATTTAATCAAAATTATCAAAGCTAAATTTATCTATAAAAATATATTAAAGATTCTCGGCGCGTCCTCATATATTGTACAGGAAGGATTAACTCAAAAAAAAAAAACACACAAAACCGTTTGGCTGTAACACATTTAAATTTTTATATTGTGATTTATTTATAGCATATGATTTTTTTTTCAAAAGATTCACATAATGGGTAGCCTTTTTTTAAAAAAGGAAGGGTGGGCGTCGATAATCTTGTAGAAAAGAAAACGTTTAACTTTAAAGTTCTTAATTCTAACAGTCTGGCACATCAGGAATATTCAGGCGCGTCAGGAACAAGCCCAATACGCGTTTCTAAGCCTAAGCAAAGCCTAAAAACAATCTAAACTTTCTCCACGCAGCTATTTTATAAAGTTTAGGTTGTTATTTGGGCTTCGCTTAGGCTCAGAAACGCGTTGACTTAAGCTCGTTCCTGACGTGCCTGACGCGCCTGAGGTGAATAGCTATCTGATATGACTTTAAAGGATATCGACAGTTACTTGAGATGGGAGTAGATTGTTCCAAGGTGTAACAAACCTATTTGCGAAAGAAAATTTCCTTGCATTAATTCGACAGTCTTTCATTGCCAATTTAAATGGATGACCACGGGTGGGCTGCAGGTTAAACTTAAAAAAATCATTGGCTTGCAAATTGTTTAAGCAATGTATAATTTTAAAGCACTCATATAAATCAATTTTGTCTCTTCGATCCTTTAATCTTTCTAAACCTAGGTAATTCAGTCTATGTTCATAACCAACAGGTAACAACTTGCATTTATAAAACAAACGTCTAGTGAAATTTTGTTACACTTTTTCCAAAATGTTTATATCCTTTTGTAAATAAGGGTTCCAAACTGCACTAGCATACTCCAGAATTGGTCTAACATAGGAGTTATATGCTCTGAGAAAATTATTTCTAGAGTTTGAATTGAATGTTCTAAAAATTAGTGATGTCACTCTCATAGCTTTTTTTGCTGTGATTTCACAGTGTTTAGAGAATTTCACATCATTACTAGGGATCGACCGGGGCCCCGGCCCCGGCCCCGGCTTGCCCCGGCACTTTTTTTTCCACCCTGGCCCCGGCCCCG
>JASAMX010005130.1:0-18361 GCA_030248175.1 Microlaimidae sp. YZB2_3 | reverse complement strand
CGACCGTACAGCTTTAACCATTTCAATTTGCTCGCTCACTGGGGCACCACTCGTGAAAAATTAGGTATGACGGAAAGTAAAACCTAGGTCATGCGAAGAGCCCTAACCTGTGTAACGAGACCATCGATATGATGAGACCACCACAATGTGCTAGACGCAGGTTTGAACCTCTGTCGTACGAATGTTTCACGGTTGTAGCAGGGAAAAAGCCTTCACCGGAACGGGTTAAGTAACATGTAAATTTAAATCAAAAGTTCGAGTTTAAAGTGTGAGACGAAGAATTTTACCTTTGTATTGCTACCGTATTGTTAAGCTGTACTAGCTTGCGGGGGTCGTTAAAAATATTTAGGTTAATAAACTGATTTTTAAATAGTATTGTAAATTTTGCTCAATACTAGATTTATGAAGGTGTAAAGAAAGAAGGATTTGTACAACCGCTTACGGGAGCGGAACAAAAATCTTAAAAAAACACATATGAGACATTTCAGACCGAAGCTGAACTAAATGTATTTATCTGAAAATAACAGTAAGTAAATGACAAAAAAAAACTAATTAGTTGAAATTTGAAACAAAAAAATCTGATAGAAAAAGAATGGTTTACTTACAATTCGACCTTGCAAATTTAAAAAAAAATACGTATCCTCTCAGCACTGCAAACAGAATTGTTTATTTTTTGTGTGCTGTCAATCGCATTTTTCCAATAAAAAGCTAAAATTTTTGTTGGCGCCAAAAATTATCTTAAGAATGGAAATATAAATTAAAAGAAATACAAACAGTTAAATTATATGCTAATTAAAATCTTGCTTAATCCATAACAACAAAAATGTCTAATGTCTCAAACCCTGTTTTATTTTTCTAATATTAAATTTAAAAAGTTTATTAATATCACTACTAGCCTTGAAAAATGCTCTAAGAATAGAGCAGGAAAAAGGGGCGATTTTTCCCCGGGCGTATGTTTAGACAGAAAAGATGTAGACTAGTCTGAGATGGACATTATGTGGACTATAGGAAATTTGCATTTGGTTTGGCCAGCTGCTCACTAAATAAAAATTTCTACGATTACGCAATGATTTGTTTATACATTGATCTAATCATATAGTACTGTTGCATTTTTTCTAGTTTGATGAAATGTCAATTGAAAAAATTATACTCACAGCAATATTTAACCAGCGCGAAATCGCCACTTTTTCAATGTGGAAGGTTATATTTGTATGTTAACAAACAACTATAAATTTTGAAAAAGTGGCGATTTCGCGCTTGTCAAAGATTGGCTGTGAGTATGATTTTTTCAATTGACATTTCATCAAACTAAAAAAAATGCAACAGTTCTGTGTGATTAGATCAATGTATAAACAAATCATTATCATATCGTAGAAATTTTTATTTAGTGAGCAGCTGGCTAAACCAAATGCAAATTTCCTATAGTCCACATAATGTCCATCTCAGACTAGTCTACATCTTTTCTGTCTAAACATACGCCCGGGGAAAAATCGCCCCCTTTTTCCTGCTCTATTCTTAGAGCATTTTTCAAGGCTAGTCTACCACTTTTTTTGAATTAAATTAAAAAATAGCCTAATAAACTATAATTTTAGCTGCGCAATGACATATGTCCTATAATCATTTTGTTGCTGATAAAATAAAAAAATAATAATAATAAGAATGAATTTAAATTACAAAATTAACCCATGTTGTTTAATTATAGTTAGTGCTGTGCAGTTGCGGCTCCAGAAATAAGTTTACCTACGTTCTCTAATATAGTTGGCGCGATGCCGTGCGCCAATGATTGCAATTATAATTTTTAAAGTAAAAATAATAATAATAATAATAAGATGATGAACATGAATAACAAAATTTACTCACGTTGTCTGAGTATAGTCCGCGCGGTGCCGTGGGTTAATTTGGAGTTGGCACCCCGCACCACCGATGATTACCGGCGCGTGGTGCTCTGGCGGTACTGATGCTTATTATTATTTTTTAATAAATAAAACTTTGAATTAATTTTGTCATCAGTAATGCAAGAATTAAAAAAAAGTACTCTGTTGTTTTTGCCGTTTTTCCGTGCGTGTTTAAAGCAGATGGTGCTGGAAGCTGGCGCCGTTTCTGCCACCAATTAAAACCGGTCTGCTATTTTTTGTGCGGTTTTTATGAGGGCGATGTTGTGGTTGTCTGCTCTGTACAATCCCGATCTGTCGCCAAAAGGCTGTTATTGGGCGGTTGGGAGTTTTTATTTGTCTATTTTTCAATTATTTTTATTTTGATCAATAAATCGATAACAAGGACCTAAATGAAAAAAGTGCTTCCTAAGAAAAGTTGCGTAATTCCTTCTTCTTTGTAATGAGCCCATGTTTATTTTGATCAATCAGTAACGAATGAGGAATATCGTTTTTAACAATGGAGCGTTAGAATAAGAATAATAATAAGAATAATAAGAAGAAGAAGGGAAGAAGAAAAGAAGAAAGAAAGAAGGTTCTGAATTTTAAAAAATCTATGTTCTCCTAATTATGGTTGGCGCGGCGCCACGGGGGCTAATCTCGCCCCGTGGCGCTCCCGCGCCACCCACTAGAAACTCCGGGAATGCACAATTAAACAGAAAAATAAAACTAAAAATTTAAATTTACTAGTAGTTTACCGAAAGATTTTTTACTTTTGCAATAGGATATTTTGGCTCAAAAAACATTTTTAGAAGAGGGAGAACCGCAGCAACAAAACTAAAAACAACAATTAAATAAGTAATTAAAGTATAAAATATTTTTAATATTTCTAGTCAAAGTGATATTCGGCCGTACTTCTTTATAAAAACAGCTGTCAGCGGGGTATGCGAAAATTTTTTAAAAACTAAAAAAAAATTCAAAACTAGGGTACCCTTAGGCATACGGTCGGGGTCCCGGACCGGGGGGGGTTAAAACCCCCAAATTAGGGGGGGGGGGTTAAAATCCGAGAAACGCAAAATACCCATATCTCGTTTTTCTCCGGAGCCGCACTTGACCCATATCGTTTTTCGATTTTCAAGGAAAAAAAATAGAAAAAAAACGCTAATTTTAAGTCAAAAAGCCTTTTTATTGCATTTTTGAGCTTTTCTGATTGCTTAAATATTCATTTTGACCTCAAAACTCAAGTTTGTTAGAAGTCATTTTAAAGACTTTTTTCTTCATTTTTCCAAGTCGGGTGGGGAAAACTTGCTTTCTCCGGGGGGGCCTTTTTGGGGCCCCCCCCCCCCCTCTTCTTGGCGGGGGTCGCGGCTTTTGCTTTCGGCCCCCCCGCGGACTCTTTCTGTTTTTTTTCTTTCCCCTCTACTCAGCCCTCTCTCTCTAGCCAATATTTGGTTGATATTTAAGTAAGTATTTAGCAGTTAGCACTTATATGAAATTTTATACAATTAAAATGGCCTATATATGTATAAAAAGTGTACAAAAATAGTGTTTTTTACTACGAACTTACTTAAATACTTACTTAAATATCAACCAAATACTTGGCTAGAAAGAGGGGGCAGAGGGCTTCATTTGAGAGTTCCAGAGGGGAATATGGCGTTATAATGAAAAAAACTTTTAGGAAAAGTGAGGTTCCTCTAGATTTTTTTCTATGGGGGGTCCGAAATTTTGAGACTAAAAAAGTGGACCCTACCCCGACCGGCATCCTCCCCCTACCTATGCTCACCTAAGGGCATACATGGGCACGGGGGGGGGGGGGGTTGGGGGGGTTTTACCCCCCCCAAAATTCTGAGAAGGGGGGTTTAACCCTCCCCCCCACTCAGAAGTGGGGGGGGAGAAAAAGTTAACCCCCACCCCAATTTTGGAAAAATGAAGAAAAAAAGTCTTTAAAATGACTTCTAACTGCCTCCAAACTTAAGTTTTGAGGTCAAAATGAATATTTTAAGCAATAAAAAGCTCAAAAATGCAATAAAAAGGGCTTTTTGACTTAAAATTAGCGTTTTTTTCTATTTTTCCTTGAAAATCGAAAAACGATATGGGTAAAATGCACTCCAGAAAAAAAACGATATGGGTATTTTGCGTTTCTCGGATTTTAACCCCCCCTAATTTGGGGTTTAACCCCCCCCCACTCCGGACCAACTTGCCCATGTATGCCTAAGGGTACCTCAGTTTTTAAATTTTTTTAGTTTTTAAAAATTTTCGCATACCCGCCACCAATTGACAGCTGTTATAGGAGAATGTGCGGCCGAATATCGCTTTGGATTTCGAAATCCTAAAAATATTTATACTTTAATTACTTATTTAATTGTTGTTTTTAGTTTTGTTGCTGCGGTTCTCCCGACTTCTAAAAATGTTTTTGACCAAAATATTATTGCAAAAGTAAAAATCTTTTCGGTAAACTATAATTTATAAATTTAAATTTTTAGTTTTATTTTTCTGTTTTTGCAATACTGCCGTCCAAAACTATCATGGGTGGCGCGGGAGCGCCACGGGGCGATTTAGCCCCGTGGCGCCGCGCCAACCATAATTAGAGAACGTGGGTAAATTTTGAAATTCAGAACCTTCTTCTTCTTCTTCTTCTTCTTCTTCTTCTTCTTCTTCTTCTTCTTCTTCTTATTATTCCAACGCTCTATTCTTAAAAACGATATTCCTCATTCGTTACTGATTGATCAAAAATAAACATGGGCTCATTAGAAAGAAGAAGGAATTACGCAACTTTCTTAGGAAGCACTTTTTTCATTTAGGTCCTTGTTATCGATTTATTGATCAAAATAAAAAATTGAAAATTAGACAAATAAAAACTCCCAACCGCACAATAACAGCCTTTTGGCAACAATAAGGATTGTACAGAGCAGACAACCAACATCCCCTCATAAAAACCGCACAAAAATAGCAGACCGGTTTTATTTGGTGGCAGAAACGGCGCCACTTCCCAGCGCCATCTGCTTCAACCGCGCGGAAAACGGCAAAAACAACAGAGTACTTTTTTTTAATTCTTGCATTACTGATGACAAAATTAATTCAAAGTTTTATTTATTAAAAAATAATAATAAGCGTCGGTGGCGCGGGAGCGCCACGCGCCGCTAATCATCGGTGGTGCGGGGTGCCAACTGCAATTTAACCCACGGCACCGCGCCAACTATACTTAGACAACGTGAGTAAATTTTGTTATTCATGTTCATCATCTTATTATTATTATTATTGTTTTTACTTTAAAAATTATAATTGCAATCATTGGCGCACGGCATCGCGCCAACTATATTTAGAGAACGTAGGTAAACTTTGTCTGGAGCGCATCTGCACCGCACTAACTATAATTAAACAACGTGGGTTAATTTTGTAATTTAAATTCATCTTCTTCTTATTATTTTTTTTAATTTATCTCGGCAACGGAATGATTATAAACATATGTCATTGCGCAGCTAAAAATATAGTTTATTAGGCTATTTTTTAATTTAATTCAAAAAAAGTGGTAGACTAGCCTTGAAAAATGCTCTAAGAATAGAGCAGGAAAAAGGGGCGATTTTTCCCCGGGCGTATGTTTAGACAGAAAAGATGTAGACTAGTCTGAGATGGACATTATGTGGACTATAGGAAATTTGCATTTGGTTTGGCCAGCTGCTCACTAAATAAAAATTTCTACGATATGATAATGATTTGTTTATACATTGATCTAATCACACAGCACTGTTGCATTTTTTTTAGTTTGATGAAATGTCAATTGAAAAAATCATACTCACAGCAATCTTTGACAAGCGCGAAATCGCCACTTTTTCAAATTAGAAGGTTATATTTGTATGTTAAGAAACAACTATAAATTTGAAAAAGTGGCGATTTCGCGCTTGTAAAGATTGCTGTGAGTATGATTTTTTCAATTGACATTTCATCAAACTAAAAAAAATGCAACAGTGCTGTGTAATTAGATCAATGTATAAACAAATCATTATCATATCGTAGAAATTTTATTAGTGAGCAGCTGGCCAAACCAAATGAAATTTCCTATAGTCCACATAATGTCCATCTCAGACTAGTCTACATCTTTTCTGTCTAAACATACGCCCGGGGAAAAATCGCCCCTTTTTCCTGCTCTATTCTTAGAGCATTTTTCAAGGCTAGTAGTGATATTAATAAACTTTTTAAATTTAATATTAGAAAAATAAAACAGGGTTTGAGACATTAGACATTTTTGTTGTTATGGATTAAGCAAGATTTTAATTAGCATATAATTTAACTGTTTGTATTTCTTTTAATTTATATTTCCATTCTTAAGATAATTTTTGGCGCCAACAAAAATTTTAGCTTTTTATTGGAAAAATGCGATTGACAGCACACAAAAAATAAACAATTCTGTTTGCAGTGCTGATACATATTTTTTTTAAATTTGCAAGGTCGAATTGTAAGTAACCCATTCTTTTTCTATCAGATTTTTTTGTTTGAATTTCAACTAATAAGTTTTTTTTGTCATTTCTTACTGTTATTTTCGGAGAGATTCAAGTAGTTCACTTCAGTTTGGAATGTCTCATATGTGCAGATTACAATATCCTGTTCAGCCAATGTCAGCGGTTGTACGAATCCTTCTTTCTTTACACCTTCATAAATCTAGTATTAAGCAAAATTACGATCTATTTAAAAATCAGTTTATTAACCTAAATATTTTTAACGTTCAATTCAAGCTAGTGCACTTAACAATACGGTAGCAATACAAAGGTAAAACCTTCGTCTCACACTTTAAACTCGAACTTTTAATTTAATTTACATGTTACTTAACCCGTTCCCGTGAAGGCCTTTTCCCCTGCTACAACCGTGAAACCTTCATACGACAAAGGTAAAACCTTCGTCTCACATTGGTGATATTTTCGTATGAAAAATGTCGTACGTAAAAACCTTACCGCGGTAAGCTCTTCGCATGACCTAGGTTTTACTTCCGTCAAACATAATTTTTTGTGCGCGAAAAGTGCCCAGTGAGCGAGCAAATTAAAATGGTTAAAGCTGTACGGTAGCAATATGCAAATTTTTGGAACATGAAATATCCAACGTAATACACTGTATCCGACAGAAAAATCAGCATATTGCTACCGTACAGCTTTAACCATTTCAATTTGCTCGCTCACTGGGCACCACTCGCGCAAAAAATTAGGTATGACGGAAGTATGACATAGGTCGCACGAACGTTTCACGGTTGTAACCGAGGAAAAGGCTCTTACGGGAGCGGGTTAATAACCAGACAGGTTTAGTAAAATTTATGTTGGGTGTGAAGGTGAAAGGCTAGCTTATGACCAAACAAGTATTATATTTAAAATTTGATTTTACATTAACCACACTAATTTTTTTAAAGTTTACTACTTTATCTTATATTGGCGTACTAAAAGCTAGAGGTTTTTTTTTTAAATTTTTGAATTTAAAGGTTCCGTATTCGGTAATCTGACTACCAAAAAATATGATCCCGTTCTCACCTTTTTACTAACAAAAACTTTAAAATTCTATGCCTTTATTTTTAATTTCTTCAACTTAAAAAAAAATTTAGGGAAACAAGTTAAACTTTTAAACTTTTTTAACAGCAGTTCTCAAAAAAACTTTTTAACTAGATTTTCTAATAAAAAAAATAACTTGTACGTAGATATCCATGGTTTCTTTCCTGACATGTTTTTGTATTTCTGTCGCCCACTGATGACAAATCGAGCTAGGCGAAACGATCAGCGTCGCTTTTCCGGGTATTGGCTCCTAAATCGTTTTTAGTATGGTCGTTACTACACAACAACATAAAGAGCAGAGTCACATTCGGTATAAATTTAACCTGACTCTGACTTATAATGTTTAATTTATATGTGTTAAAAGATAAAGAATCACAATTACCAGTATTTTATGACAATTCTGACTTCAGCCAGTGTTTTTTTAATTTGCTAAAAACCGTCACTAGATTAAACACGAGTTGTGCGCACTTCAAAAAGTTTATGTTCAAAATATACATTGCAGGGATGTAACCAGAATTTTCTTATGGGTGGGTTAGGTTATATATAAAAATCTTCGAATTTTTGGAGTGCCTTTTTTAATTTTTTGAGTTTTAACTAATTTTTTAATTTGTTTAAATAATATTCTAGTGAGATCTAAATTTTAATATATTTCAGTTGATAATAACAAGTTAAGACATATTTTAAGCTTTAAGGTAAAGTGAAATCTTAATAAAAATTCCATTTACTTTTCTGATAAAAATTTTAATGAAAATTTACTTTATTTTTTACTGATTTTTTTGCATTTTGACTGTTTTTGAAATTTTTATAATAAGGAAAATCTCAAATCCTAATGCGTGAAATAATAATAAACAAAATTTAGGAAAAAGAAGGTTAATGTTACCCGTTTGTGTATACTACAAGAAGGACAATAATATCGATGTACAGCCTCGTCGTGTTTCCAGTTTACACATTCCTTGTGCTGCCAATTCAAACAGTCGCCACATTGAACTCTAACTCTTTCGTCTACCTATAATATTGTTTCTCATAAGGCAAAATTTCCTACTTCTGCGTGGGGGTTGTTAAAAACCAACAAACTCATTTTCAAATGACATTTTTTTAAAGACAAAGAACAAACTGATCACCTTAAATAAAAACGACAATAAAGAAAATCATAATTTTAATGTTGTTTTTTTTTATATTATTATTATTATTATGCCGTTTGATATAATACTGTTAATGTGTCAAGAGTAGCCTCATGAGGCGTGGTAATATTCGTATTACAGAAGCAAAATAACTTTACTCCCATAGCCAAATTACCAAAAATCCATCGGTCCAGCCACAAAGACATTCCAAAGTTGTCTTCTGCTTCTTGTTTGGTTGATCGGTGTGCTCCAAATATTCAGACATTCCTTTCCTTTTTTTCACCAGTTTTTCCTGTAATAAAATGTACTGCATTTTATATTAAATGTTTTCATATTACTATATTTGCGCATAGTCGTATAGTATACATTAAAAAGTCTTATATAAGCGTTTTTACCATGATTAGATTTTAATAATGTTTACGTTCACTGGGACAAAATACAAATAAGGCATCTGTAATGTTTTTTTTGTTTGTAAAATATGACAAAAACCATCAAATATGATATCGTTGTTTATATCATCTCGCGCTATAATGAAATATTACTCTATTATTGCACTATTATTGGACCAGTACAGCAAGATAAAACTTAATGGCTACCTCTGGGAGGATTTAGGGGAAGAGTATTTTATTAACATTAAACCCTACACAACGAGGAAAAAAATCTTCTTCGAATAATCAGAAGAATCCTCGCCCAACTAAAGGCAAGGCAATCTTTTTTTCTCTATTCTTACTTATACAAAATTAATCCAAACCCAATACAAAATATTTATTGTGTTTGTTATCATGATTATATCATGAATGATATTATCACCAAACACAAACTCACACAACACAACACCTCTGGGCGAACCCTGTGGCCCCAGTGGCTGATTTCATGGAATGGGAAGAAGGCAAACCTGTGCACTTCCCCCCGGGGGGTTTTATTGGGGTGGGGGCAATTCCAAAACGCGGGGGCATGGGGTGGCAACTTTTTTGAAACGGGGAGGCAAGCAGGGGAGAAAGAAAAAAAAAGAAAGAAAAAAGGCGAAAAAAGAAGAAAAAAAGGGAAAAGGGACCAAAAAAGCGAAAATAAGGTAAAAATAGGTCTAAAATGGCTTAAAATGCATTGAAATAAGCTAAAAACTGCAAAAAATTTGCGATGATGGCGTCATTATAGGTCAAAAATGGCGTCATAATTTTAGGGTACTTTTTCATTTTTTGGCGGGGGGGAATCCTCCAATAAAGCGGGGTGGGCATTTCCAGACCCTGCAGGTCTGGAGGGGTATAGCAAGACGAGGAGCGTCCTAGACAGTCCCTACCCAGTTTGAGCAAAAACTTGGTTGGCTCCAAGAAAAATAACATATTTTGCCCTCAAAGCTTGAACCAACAGCCAAAAGTTTCTACAACCACATGCTTACAGAAAAAAAAACATACAATCAAACATTCACTCATAGTCATATTTCGTCAAAGAAAAGATTTTGAAACTCCAACCTAACGTACTATTAAAAAGAAAACCGCCACCAATCAACACAAGCGAGCAACAACTCCCCAGAAAATCAAGAACCTTCCTGGCACAGCTCAGATCCGGACATTGCCACCGCCTCAACTCGTTCAAATCCATAATCAACAACTCCGTTAAAAATGAATGCCCCCACTGCAGTACGGGTGTCATTAGTACTAAAGCTAAAGCTAAAGTGCTTTAGTACTAAAGGGTTTTTTGGGCTTAGTACTAAAGCTAAGGCGCGGCTAAACTGAAATTAGCTGGCAAAAGCTTGGCAAAAGGTATGGGCCCGGCAAAACGTTAGCTTTTGCCAGGATAATGAAAAATCACCCAAAAATGATTGACCAAAAAATGACCAACAAACCAAAAAAAGTGTTCACTAATCAACACCAATTCTCAACTATATTTCTATCCATGAAGTAGAGAGGTAGGATGGTGTCTTTTAACCTCAGAATTTTGAACCCCCCTCCCAGACAAAAATCGAGTTCTCCTCAGAAAAGTTCTCTTTTTTAAACCTGGCTTTCCTCCAGAATTTTAAATCTAACACCTATAAAGTATTTTGTTTTGAAAACCACAAGACACACCCTGACCCTCTTCTAGATTTCAAAATTTTTCATACATCCTTTCCAGAAATCAAGATGCATCTTTACTCGGTAACCAACCACCACAACCCTTTCCCTCACTCTTAGCTGCCAAAAAAAATTATGCTTTTAAAAGTTGAATATACTATATTTTTACTTTAAAATAACATGAGTAAATATTTAAAACAATAATGCTAATTTAAGCGATTAAGTCGGAATTTCGGTTTCAAGGTGCTATGAACATGGGGTTTTATTTTTTTGTGTCTCATTTTTGTTTAAGCATTAGAAAACACTGATTTTTTGCTTTTTTGAAGTATTTTTTGAGTTTCTAAGTATGTTATATTAAAATAATCTTATTTTTACTTATTCATATGGGCATTTTGTAAGGTTTATTATGCAGTAAGCGTTTTTTTAATAAAAAATTTTGTTTGAATGTTTTGTTGCTTTAGATATTCAGTTAACCATTTTTGATATACCTAACTGTTAACATTTAAAGTTTAAACTGGAATACAGTTACAAGAACAACTTTAGAACTGTTAAATTGACCCTAAAAATAATATTTTTAAAATATAAAACTAAAACCTGATGCAATAAACGTTAAAAATGTCTTTAGTGTTGAGTTTTTACGGGCTCAACAATACAATGCTAAGAATTACCTTAAAAAAGGAATAATTTTTTAAAATTTAGGAACATTTCCATGTTTGTCACTTTGGCAAAAGCTAAGGCTAAAGTGCTTTAGTACTAAGCCTTTTTTGGGGTTTAGTACTAAAGCTAAGGCTAAACGATTTTTGAAGCTTTAGTACTAAAGCTAAGGCGTGGCTAAAATGAAATTTCCCGGCAATGCACACCCGTACACTGCAGGGGCAAACCACATGACGTTAAACACCTTTTCAAATGCCCTCAACATCCAACGACACTCAAAATAGAAGATCTTTGGAAAAGACCAGTGGATGCGGTCAGGTTCCTTGAAGAAATAACCTGAAGCCCCGACTATGAACAACAACAACCCCCTTCTAGGTTTGAAAATTTTCCACCCCGGGACGTCCTCGCCTAAAAAGCCAAGGGGGTGAGTTCGACCCCCCTAAAACTCCTCCCCTAGATTTTGAAATATCATCTACCCGGGGTAAAGACCCCCCTAGCTTAGGTGACCGTGTTTATCTTTGAACATTACCTATTATTACCAAAAAACAATAGCTGATTCCAGACTAAATTTTTGCAAAAAAACTGGAATAAGCAACTTTTTTCGCGCATAAGAATTTCTGTGCATTCACTACTATTTTTCTCGCACAAAGGCTTTTCCTGCACTCGATAACCGTGTTAGCCCTTGCGCAGGAGTATATTATTATTCACGTCAAACTAAGTTTTTTTTAGAAATTCCGGCGCAACTAGCACAACATGGGGTGTTTTTGTTAATAAGGTCACATTTGTTTTTTTTTTTGTTTGGTTAGAAAAAGTTTGGATAGACACTGCATATAACCAGACAATTAATTGTGTTATTCTTACTGAAATTAACATACATTGGCTTTTCGAACGGTTTCATGGGACGGCTTTTTACCCGGTGAAACAGCAAATCTTTCGCTTCGTCTCCAGTCAGGTAAAACTCCTTCGTTCGTTGCAATTTCAGAATCGAGCTGCGAGTCGCCCGATTGCTTAAAAACTTAAAATTACTTTTATTTGTAATCTATAGGTGGGCGGGGAAGGGGGAGGGGGGGGGGTTATACCATATACATGGCAAGTCGGTCTGGAGGGGGGGATTGAACCCCAAATTAGAGGGGGGAGGGGGGTTGAAATCCGAGAAACGCAAAATACCCATATCCAGACATGTGCACCGCATAGGTCACCGACCTTCGACGGCTCAGGGGGGGGTCCACACCCCGGGGTGTGGAGGTTTTTGACCTCCAGGGGGGGGGGGGTCACACCCCGGGGTGTTTTTTTTGAAAAAAAGCAGGGGGGGGGGTCACACCCCGGGTACCATTTTTTTGACCAAAATTGACAATTTTTTGACGAAATTTGACCATTTTTTAAGCATTTTTTGGGATTTTCTAGTTAGGGGGGGTGGTCAAAAATGGGCCTTAGGGGGGGGTCAGGGGTTGAAGGGGTCGATGGGGGGGAGGGGTCAAAAATGGGCCTTAGGGGGGGGATAGGTCTCAGAGGCCGTAGGGGGGGGGGGTGAGCCCCCCCCCCCCCCTACACCCCCCCCTTCGGTGACCTATGTGTGCACGGTCTTGAAATGCCCCCCCCACTTTATTGGAGGATTTGCCTTCCCCGAAAAAAAAATTCCCTAAAATTATGGCGCCATTTTTGACTTATAATGACGTCATCATCGCCAATTTTGTGCAGTTTTTAGCCTAATTCAATGCTTTTTAAGCTATTTTAGACTTATTTTTACCTTTCCTTCTTTTCTCTCTTTTTTTCTCTTTTTTTTTCTTTCTCCCCTGCTTGCCCCCTCCCGTTTTATTGCTCCCCCGTTTCAAAAAAGTTGCCCCCCGTGCTCCCCCCGTTTAAACCCCGGGGGGGGGGGGGGGGTGGGCAGTGCACAGGTCTGTGACCCTGGCTCATAAAGTTTACATTATTAGTGTGTTAAAAGATAAACAGAGTCACTGTTACAGTATTAACATTTCTTACTTCATTGTGTCATAGTAACAGACCTGTGCACGAAAGCCCCCCCAACAGTTGAACCCCCCCCGCTTTATTGGAGGATTTGCCCCCCCCGTTTTATTGCCCCCCCCGCGGAAAAATGAAAAAGTACCCAAAAATTATGACGCCATTTTTTACCTATTATGACGCCATCATTGCGAAATTTTTGCAGTTTTTAGCCTATTTCAATGCAATTTAAGCTATTTTAGACCTATTTTTACCTTGTTTTCGCTTTTTTTTGTCCTTTTTTCCCTTTTCTTTTCTTTTTTCTTCTTTTTTTCTTTCCCCCTTGCTTGACCCCCCCCCGTTTTATTGCTCCCCCCCCGTTTCAAAAAAGTTGCCCACCGTGCCCCCCCCGTTTTAGAATTGCCCCCCCCAATTTAACCCCGGGGGGGGGCAGTGCAAAGTCTGAGAAACGCAAAATATTCATATCGTTTTTTTTTGGAGTGCATTTTACCCATATCGTTTTTCGATTTAAAAAAATAGGTAAAAAAAGCTAATTTTAGGTCAAAAAGCCTTTTTTATTGCATTTTTGAGCTTTCTACTGTTTAAAACATTCATTTTGACTTTAAAACGTAAGTTTGAAGGCAGTTAGAAGTCATTTTACAGACATTTTTTTCTTCATCTTTCCAAAATTGTGGGGGGTTAACCTTTTCTCTCCCCCCACTTTTGAGTGGGGGGAGGGGGTACACTCCCTTCTCAGAATTCGGGGGATTAGCCCCCCAACTCCCCCGTACTATTGTATGGGTTATACCCCCCAAAAAAAAAAATTTTCCGATTATGGCTGATATCAACACCCCCTAAAATTTGGGGGTACCCCGGACACCCCTCCCCCCAAAATTTGGGGGTTCCAGTCATACATATGCGCAAATTGGTCCGGAGTGGGGGGGTTCGTTAAACCACAAATTAAGGGGGGGGGGCTAAAATCCGAGAAACGCAAAATACCCATATCGTTTTTTTCCTGGAGTGCATTTTATCCATATCGTTTTTGGATTTAAAAAAAAAATAGGTAAAAAACGCACATTTTAGGTCAAAAAACTCTTTTTATAGCATTTTTGCGCTTTTAGACCTCAAAACTAAAGTTTGGAGGCAGTTAGAAGTCATTTTAAAGACATTTTTTTTTCATTTTTCCAAAATTGGGGCTTAACCTTTTCTCCCTTCCCCACTTCTGAGTGGGGGGGGGGTTGAACCCCCTTCTCAGAATTTGGAGGGTTTACCCCTCCCCCCGTGTTCATGTATGGTCCCAGTACTAAAAACGCTAAAAATGAGGTTTTGATGTATACCCCCAAAAAAATTTTTAGGACAACCCCCACTCCCCAAATTTCGGGGTTCGGGTATCCCCCCCCCCAAAAAATCGGGAGGCTGCTCACTAATGTTTAATACTAAAATGCAAAATTGAGGTTTTCGGCCGGTACGTCAAACGATGGAGGGTTAAACACATTTTGAGAAAATTAAGATTTTTTGGTGCATTTTATGCAATAAAAAACATATTATTTAAAAAATAAATTAGTGCCAAACTAAACAGCATAAAAACAAAAACTAGAAACCAAAATACTTTTTTATTTACTATATAATTACATGATTTGTTTAGCTCAATTTACGTCAAATCTCTAAGCTAACCTCTGATATAATTCTGAAACCAATTTTTTAGTGGTTAATTATTTATTTTTATAAATATATTGTGATATATCGAATTAAAACACTAAATTTAACAATACCTGATTCTCTTCTGCAGTTGAGGCAATATTTGTATGATTAAGATCGTTTTCTTTTGGATTGTGCAGAATTAAAGCTAATATTTCCACTGTTTTTCCTGCAATTTACAACTGCTTGAAAATTATGATTTTTTTATTAAAATATAAAAAACGAATAACATAGGGTTTCATTCTCCGAAAATTTAAAAAGGTAATTTTCAAAAAAACTACTCTATTTTCAGTTTTTTAGTAATAACCACCCCCCCCCCTCTTTTCGCCTCTATAACACCGCAGTATCCAGGATTTTATTTGAAGGGGATATTCTTAAAGAGAAAAATACACATGTCCCAAGGATGGTCTAAGGGGCGGTAGTCAGGGGTGTACCATGATTGAGGGAGTGAGGGGGGGCGGGGAATGAGTTAGAGTAGCAGTCCTGTGCACGGTCTGGAAATGCCCCCCTGCTTTATAAGAGGATTTGCCAAGTCCGTAGCCAGGGGGGGGGATTGGGGGGATTAATCCCCCCCTCAAATTCTGGGAAGGCAAAAAATTTCGTAAGGGTCCCCCTTTTGGTTTTTTTTAAAAATTTAGAAAAAAATTTTTTTTCCAAATCACTCTGTAATGTATTAAAGCTATCTAAAATGCATTATTTAAAGTGATTTAGGTTCATAAAAGCTCTTATTAATAAAAAAGGAATTATTTATAATTCAAAACATTAGTGTAGTGAGTTTAAAAATATTGTATTCGCCACTCTTCCAATAACAACCGCAACTGGAGAGCGCTCCTTTTCTGCTATGCGCCGAATTAAAACTTAAGATCTTGCATGACCCAGGAAAGGTTTACCGCCCTTGCCTGCCTGTCTGTTCACCGTGATGTTCCGGTCCCAGTGGAAGAAATTGTAAAGGAATTCGCAACAAGCACAAAAAGAAGAGCAAATTTTGGATATTAATAACTGAAGCATTTACTATAAAAACTTAAATTAAATAAAGATTTTTTATTTTTAGAAAACGTTTGTTTTTTTTTATTAAAATAGTAATAAAATACCTAAAACTATTTTATTTTGTTGTATTTATTTAAAAAAACAACTGAAAATAAATAAAGATTCAGTACTTAAATTTATGTTTCCTGATGCCTTTTAAAAGCTTAAAATTAAAAAATTTTCCACCCCGGGAGGCATTCTGCCCCCCGGACCCCCTGACAAGGGGCTCTGCCCCTTGACCCCACTGGGGGGCTTCCGCCCCCAGACCCCCCTTGTGGGCCCCTATAAACCACCTTCCAAAAAATCCCCCCCTCAATTCAAATCCTGGCTACGACCCTGTTTGCCCCCCCGTTTTATTGCTCGCCCCCCGCTAAAAAATGAAGAAGGACTCTAAAATTATGACGCAATTTTTGACCTATAATGACGCCATCAAATTTTTGGCAGTTTTTAGCCTATTTCAATGCATTTAAGCCATTTTAGACCTATTTTTACGTTATTTTCGCTTTTTTGTCCCTTTTCCCTTCTTTCTGTCTCCTTTTTTCTTTTTTTTTCTCCCCTGCTTGCCCCCACCCGTTTTATTGCCTCCTGTTTCAAAAAAGTTGCCCCCCCGTTTTGGAATTGCACCTCCCTCCCCCCCGATAAAAGCCCGGAGGGGGGCAGTGCACAGGTCTGGAGTAGGGAAGGCACTTAGAGTCTCTCATAAAGGTAGGCTGGTCGGGGGTTTGGGGGTGGCGTAGCCCCTCAACTAAGGGGGACCTGAGGAGCGTCAGCCCCCCCCGGCAAATTTTTTTTTTACAAAGCAAAGCACAGGACTTTTTGCTGCAAATATTATCATTTATTCACCGATTAAGTAAACTCTAGAAATTAATACCTATTATTTTAATGAAGAACAATGTCTGTCAAGCAGAAAATTTTTAATTTTTTTTGCGTTTTTATGCATTAAATATGTCGCAGGAAAACATTTATGGGAAAAAATATTTTCTCAATTTTTCTTAAACCAAAAGGGGATTTACAAAACCAAAGAGCAACCCTTACAAAATTTTTTGCTTCCCCTGAACTTGAGGGGGATATTGGATATATATTTCCATCCCCTCTGGATACGGGCCTGCTTAATTTTGAGGAGAGGTGCACTCTGTTACCATAAATTTTAAGCGAGATTAGGTATTGGCAATTTCATGGGGAAATGGAACATGGTTATATATTTGTAACAAACTCCTCCTACCCAGAACTTACCTATACACACAACACTCGCCCATATCTTGTGGACTACGCTTAATTCTGGACCTTTTTATAAATTTTAACGCTGCGACACAATCACAAACGATGCTTGTTCTATGTTAGTTTCAAAACTTTCAGTTGAATTCAAAACTGTTTTAAGAAGTTTGCACTTGATTAATAACTATTCAGGTTCAGTTTTAGCGGTTTAGTCAAATTAAATAAAAATTTTCGTATATTTCAGCCGATTATTACCGCCATAAAAAATTATTTCTTTTGTAAAAATTAAATTTTTAAACCTAATCCCATTTCTTCCGCCAAAATTCCTCCAGGGGGCGAAGTTGGCAATTCCGGAAGTTCTTGTCTAATTATTCCAGCAGACGGGCAATAATACACTTCTTTCTCATCGGGCATTGTAAGTTTTTGGAAAAATTCCTCCCAAGACTTTCTATACCAGCCAGGGTTTCTCTCGCGTTCCACCAACCAACTAAATGGAAATTTTTACGATACTGCTAAACAATAATGAATTTACGACTGAAAATGTACTGTTCAGTTTGTAGCCAAAACTTCAAAAATTAGGAGAAGACTGTCATTCTTCCTCTTCTAAATTTTAAAGTTATTGATTACAACCTTGACGAATAATCGACACGTAGAAATCCAAGACATTCCCCGCTTCTTGGATTTTCTTAAATTTTTCAGGCATGTTTTCTAATAAAAACTGTTTCTTTTTTTATTTTATATAAAAACAATGGATTTATTAAGAAAAAAGCGAAGAAAGAAAAATCACGGGAAGTTTTACACCCCACATCTTGATTGTTCTAAAAATAATAATTATTTCAGTGCAGAAAATTACTTTGATACAAAATATATATAAATGCTGATATGCAGAATAACACTAAAATTTCTTAGTTTTTATGAATAATTCATAAATAAAACTACTAAAAATTAATAAAAAAATTTACCAGACAGTTTCCATTTGATAAGGTCGCAATTTTGGAATTAGATGACGATGCTGCGGATTTAGTTTTCTTTCAATATTTAATTTTTCTTTTTGCTTAGATGTTTTTCGAACCTCCTAAATTTTTCATATTTTTGTAATTAGAAATTTTATGTCGATTACACTATAAACAATTAGTCAATGTAATAAATTAATTTAGTCAAAAAACCTATATTTATTCAGGTCTGCAAATTTACACCGTTTTGTTAAGATTAAATTGGGCTTTGCAGACCGTGGACAGACGGTGTTCTTGCATTCATTA
>JASAMX010005129.1:0-67051 GCA_030248175.1 Microlaimidae sp. YZB2_3 | reverse complement strand
CCTATAGTACTAAAACACTAATGAGGATTTTTGGTGATTGTCCTAAATTTGAGTGGCTTTCCACCTTTTAGGACACTGTTGTGATTCCGTGGCTAACAAACAAACATCTCTCGGCTTTAATGCACAAACCCTGCTGCGTAGGTACAAAAACGGATAAAAATGATCCAAAAACATTGTATACTTCTTCTACTTGCATGTGTAGCAGTCGTAGTAACGACCTGTGCATTTTACTAATAAATAAATAAAATATCAATAATAACTTACTAAAAAATGACCACAATCTGTTCAACTCAGAATTCTGAAAAATATAAACTGATTTTTTGGGCTACTATGGCGCTTCAACCAACCGATTATTAAACATATTATAATTTATAAATATATAATCCTATTCTATTTATAATTGAGCTGTATATTTGTCTGTGTGTTAATCCTTTTTTTTAATAAACAATGAATGGAATGCTTTTAAAGTTCAATATACTTGTATTTTGGTTTGGCTCAAAAAGTATCTTGAAGAAACTCTAAAATTTTGACCACTAGTTTTTTGAAAAAAAAAACAATTTATTTTCTATTAAACAGATAAACCCCACCACATCACCAAACACATTAAAAAATAAGCCTTCAAAACTATTTTTAGCTAACCATAAAATTATTTAATTGGTTTTTAAAAACCACTTTTCTTTTAAGCAAACAGAGTTGCTAAAAACGTTTCAGCCAGCTGGCGAGGGCCTTATAAAACTAAAAGTGCACACCAATGGCTGACTACTGAATCTTTTTAGGTTGAATTTAGCTTTTGGCTGGGAACTTTCACCACACACGCCGAAACGTGATTCATGTGGATCCTTGAGCAATTGCTTTTTAAGCTGACTCTTAGTGAATCATATGATGCTCCCTTAGTTTTTAAAGGCCCTCGCCAGCTGAAATGTTTTTAGCAACCCTTTTTGCTAATGTTTCACTTGGTTCATTACTATGATCCAAGATCCAAGAGTCAGCGCAAAATGCAATCGCTCAATAATCCGCCGGGTACCAGGTTTCGGGCTGCGGGGTGAAAGTTCCCAGCCAGAAGCTGAATTCAATTTCAGAAGTTTTTCCTTTTTAATGATTCAAAATCAATATTTTGATCAATAAATCATTATGAAAGATCAAAATAAAAAAAGGTTTACATTTTTCTTTGCCTTCCAATAGTTTATTTTTGTTTTTGACAAATCATCAAAGGATAAATATTAAAGACATGAGAGTTGAAATATAAAAAAAGAAGAAGGAGCAAACTCTGAATCCCAGAATTTACTCACGTTGTCTAATTATAGTGGAAGTGGGGCCGCTGGGCTAAATCGCACCATGACACTATCGTACCACGGCCACACATGAAAATGTTATTTTTTTATTTTTCCCATAAAACAGAATACGCAAGGCCGATGTTATTTGGCACTAACCTCGGAACCAAATATTACAAATAACAATATTATAACAAAGAATCAATATTATCACAATGTATGCCTCAGTCAGGACTCGATACAGGAACCTTTAGTATGTAAGCTTTACGTTCTGCCACTGTGCCACGAAGCGAGATTGTAAGCGGGCTTGGACGGGCTAAGGGATAAAAACTTTTTTATAGTGGTGTAAATTTTCTTTGACGGGACGCCGGCCTGGGCATGTCAAGCTAAAAATTTGTCGTGTCGGCCAGGACCTTGCCAAAAATTCTGATGGTATGTCTAAGAATTTCGACTTGCTTACATCTCTGCACTAAACAACCTTTGTTTTCAAATAAGTCGTTTGCAACAAAAGTGTTGTTTTGTACATTTCAAAAAAACAAACAAACAAAAAACAAAGTGAATCTCCAAAATTTAAACTTTTGGCCGAATATAATAGCAAAATTTTTGTGCCTGATTTATTGAATAATAATAATTCATAAAACAATAGGGGAGAAGTTTCGTAGCCACGGTTCTTCCTCGTCTTAAATAGCTCTCGCTTTAACTGGAGTTGATAGTATTTCAACGCATTTATTTACCAGCCTACATATTTACTTATGTAAGATTCAAGGATTGAAAGTTAAAATATACTTGCGCTTCTCCTGCAATTACAAATTTTAGCAGAAGAAAATAAACAGTAAATAGCTTTAGATGCAAAAAATTTTGAGATCAATTTACACTATTTTTTTTTAATTCTAAACCTTGAATCTCCCATAACTGAGATTGAGATCTAAAAAGTTTTTCACAAAGGTTAAATCAACATAATTTTTTGGTTGAAAAACCGCGCAAAAAATAATGAACGTATACTGCTAATCGACCAATCAGCTGCTCGCGACCCATGCTCATGCAAACTAAACGACACGGTATACATTTTATTTCTCACGAGATATTTAACGATTAATTAATTATGGAACATTTACATATCATATAAGCTACATTAAACATAAAAAACTAAGATACAGACCCGAGATTATAAAATTCAATTGAAAGTTTAGGCATTTGGCATTTTTGCGTACAGAATTTAACCTTTTCTGATAATTGTCACGTTTCAAACAAAAAAAATGTGCATAGCAGAACAGTTGCACGCAAAATACAACCAAGTTTAGAATGCGAAATACAGCCAATTTTTTTACGTTTTGAACGCGCAATTTGAAACTAAATAGTCAGAAAGGCTAAAAAACTTATACCGGCGAGATTAGAGTGTGTGTATATTGGTTTTAAATTTAAAAACACAAAAAAATCATATAACAATATGGATGCACCTTAATATCTACTTTTCTATTAATTATACTGTTTTTTTTTGTAAAACCAGTCAATTTCTGAGAGTAAATAGATTAAACTTGTATCGAAATTTATGATCTCTGTAAAATACACGCTGTAATTGTTGCAAAAGCATTACTTTAAAGCGAAACAAAAAGTTTACACACAAAAAATCGTACAGTTTGGTTTACACACACACCTTTAAGAAGTACGGTTTGGTTAGATTTAGGCGTTTATTATATATTTTAATTTAATTTATGAGTCCGCATCTTTATATTATATTTCACAAAGAAAGCTGAATAAAACTGCATCGACACATTGTGTGAAATAAATGAAAATTAGTTTTCCGTCCAGTCTGCTAGTGGTCCTTGTGTTTTCATATCCGGAACGTCCGCATTGTTGTCCGGATTTTTTTTGGAAAAATTGTTGAGTCGTAAAATCGTTAAATCGGCCCCGAATTTACTAAAGTAATGTTTAATCTAAAAGTAGACGTTGATTTCTTTCCTTAGATGCAAGAAAACTCATTTAAATCGTTTAAATTGTCTAATAATTAACAAAACCGCCAGCCTCTCGAGCGCCTCTCAGCCGCTCGAGCGCCTCTCGAAAAAGTAAATAACCCGATACAAAAACTGATTTAGAATGCTTTAAATTAGTTTCTTTTACATGAATTGCATTTCTTGTGCAGTTCTAGAGTGTTTTTAGTGTAAAAACTTGCCTAATTAATTAAATGTCATTAATAGATGCCCAAAAACGCTCTCGAGAGGCGCTCGAGAGGCGCTCGAGAGGCTCGCTCGAGAGGCTAACTTTATGCACCCTGTTTCCTTTCCCCCCTCCTTTCCTTTTTCTCTGTTTTTTTCCTTTTTTCTTGCTTTTGTTCTTTTCTTTCTCTTCTCTTCTGTTCCCCTCTTTTTCTCTTTTTCCAATTTTTGTTTGTAAGGCTTTTTCTTTCTTTTTTTGTTTTTTTTTTTTTTTTTTTTTTTTTATTTAAAATTTAATTATTTATATCTTTTTACAGTAAGTTATTATATATATATATATATATAAAGTAAATTATATAGTTATATATATAAAACCGTTTTACAACAATACATCCTTTAAATTTTATTTGCAAACACATTTTTAAAAAGGTTATGAGTTTACACTACACCACGTTGATTTTACACTTTGTGAGAAATCACCCTTTTGTTGTTAGAATGATCGTCACCTAAATCGAACAGCCGTATTTAGAAAGCCAGTGTTTCAGTCCCGGCGTGTTATATGCATCTTCATGAGAATAGAGTCAGTTCTTTTTGGTTTTTCGTTATGAACTCAAATATAACTTTTTGTACAGCTTAAAACTTAATATATAGATGAAATTTCGATATTAACTCATAGAATACTTGTAAAACGGGCTAATTTTGATAAAAATTTTCAGTTTTAGTTAACTTAAAATGGTGGTCAACAAAACTAAAAAGCTTGCACGTCGATAGTGATGGAAATGTTAGGACACACAGGGCGTGAGACGCCGATTTTGAAGACATGGCGAAGGAAATTTTGAGTAATTTGACATTCGGCTAATTGACCAGCAATCTGAGGTCAGTCCACTAACGGCATGTTAACTACCGGCTAAGTTAGCCAGTTATTAAAAAATGTTTTTATTACTTGAATTTTTTTTATTTCCCCCGTAAAATTTCACATTTTTTTAATTTTTGAATTAAAAACCATGATAATTTAACATAATGATATATTTATTTTAAACAAAAACTAAAATAGCTTTTTGGATATTTAAAGCCGATTCTTTGAAGTTAAATCATTTAATTACATTATTATCTAATTTTAGCGTTGAAAAACCCATTTATTTTAATTGACCACAACAAATATATATTAAAATTAAAAAAAGTTATAAAATTAAAAGAAAAACCTTATAAATAGGATTTTTTTCATAACCGGCTAACTTGTCGGTAATTGACATGCCGTTAGTGGACTGGGCCTACTTTCACTTGATTTCAAAAGTCTTAGCCTTAGAAAAAATATATCCAAAGGTCAAAGTCCGAATGTCAAATTACCCGAAGGTCATCTTACCAGAAGATCATTTGTTAAAACTCAAATGTTGAAAGAATTTTTACACCCTGGTCAAATTACATGGAGCCGTTAAGATGGGGCCTAACACTTTTGACAAATACAAAAACACTTTTGGCTTCATTGCTTTGTTATACTAACAAAACTAGGTATACAAAAGTTTTTTCGGATTTTGATAACAAATATAAACTCTGTTTTGTTTTTTTTTAATTTCACCTTTTACAACCCTAATTAAGACAACATTATTCTTCTGTTCGGGGGATGTTGGATTACAAACTTGCTTGAAATTGATAAATGGGAGTTTTTATGACTTTTTAATTTCGAATAAATTTTATTTTTTGTGATTTCCTTTTTAAATATATTCTCTCTGAGCAATTCAACAGGCGGTGCACTTCTTAGCTTAGGAGGTTTTTCAAAGCAGTCTTATTTTACTATTAACCCACCTCAAAACTGGCATCCTGGGGTTTTCTTATGAGCCCTGAGAAGAGAAAAATGAGAGGATTTTAAAAAGAGGATTTTGACCATCGTTTTACATTTAAGAATTTTAAAAAAAAGGTTAGCCCAATTGGACGTTCATTTATTTACAGAATAGTTCTTTTGTATTCCTGAAAAACCACAAAATATCATCCCAGGCTTTTTCGGGCTCTTCTGATTTGGAATATGAAATATTATTGTTGAATTTACAATCCAAAATTTCAAATAGGAAGGGGGTTGGAGTTTTGGAGTGTGGAAAAAGGCACCTCACTTTTAAAATAACCCGGACCCCATTATAATCGTCTTAAAAATAGCAATCAAGGGTTTTTACTGAGCATTTCTGGCAAAATTTTATGCAAAACTTTAACGTACAGTTATAGTTTCTTGTGGGTTGAATGTTTTTGATAATGTCGGAAACCAAATATTACCAATTATTTTATTTAGAAATTATGTATTTTACATATTTTTTAATAAGAATATTTAAAAGCATACTCACAAGCTAGAGTAATAAACAAAAAAACCCAATTTTAGTTGAAAAATAAAGTTTTACATTCATGACAGTCTAATATTAAAGCTATGAACTATTGATTTTTTTTAAATTTGATGGTAACTGTGTCCGGAAAAGTGGCCGACGACATTTGACCGACGGAAAATTGGTCGCCGGAAAACTGGCCGATGTAAAATTGGCCGACTAATTGGCCGACTAGAAAAAGTGGCTGACCATGAAAATTATTACATTTTTACTGACGATAAAGCAAAAACTAATAATAAAAATTTGAAAAACTTCAATAAAATATTTCTTGCACGCAACAATACAACAGATACATCTAAGAAACCAACAAATACAGCTTCAATACTTAAAAAAATATAGTAAACGTAAAGCAATAAAAACACAGTTTTTTATGCATTAATGCGAAAAAAAAGAATCCAGTCCACTTTTTCGAAGACCAAACTACTTTAGAACCAAAAATATAATAAAACGGTTTGGGTGAAATACGGTCCCAGTCCTACAATGTAAAGGGACCGGGTCAAAAAATTTAATGAATACTAAGGTATATTTATTTCCAACTTCAATTTCGACTTCAGTTGCATATATTTTTAAGTCCTCCAGACTTTTAGCAATATTAAAGCATAGTTTCAATTTATTTTGTAGCTTTATTAATTTTTTTTCTTGCTTAACTAAAAATCAAAAACAAAAAATTACGCATGCCAAATTAAATAGGCATTTTTGCTGCTTAAATAGGTTTATACCTCTTTACGGAATAATAAAACCCCCAAAATAACTGCAAAAATGAGGCTTAAAAGTGTTCGATTTAGGGTATAAAAATGTTTTATAAATGTATCTCTTTTTGGATCGGTCAAAATGAGACTTGTGTCAAAAATCTCTGTATATTTCTTTTATTCCTGCTTAGTTTGTAGAGAATTTTTTAAAGTAAATTAAAAAGTGCGGGTGCGGGGTTAAGAAAAATAAACTTGAAAATAATCATACTCCATAATTAGAAAGTAGTAAGAAGTCATTTTTTAAAAACACACTATAAAAAAAAATATTGATTCTGTTATCATGCAAAACATTGGTGCGTTAAAAAGGATTAAGTTTATGTTTGCAGTTTTACTATTGTGTTTAAAAACCATTTTTTTTAAACACAATAGATATACATAATAATAATCTGGGCACAATTATGAAAACATTTCAAAATGGTCAATTACAAATATAATATCTTTTCAGATTTCATTACAAATAAGTGAAATATGATGTATATGCATAAATTGTTATTTTTTATTGACAACAGTACACATTAAATTCAATAAATTAAGACAATAATGGCGATAATAATAATAATGGCGACAATAATAATCATGGCAATAATAATAATATTGGCGACAATAATAATCATGGCAATAATAATAATATTGGCGACAATAATGTTATTTTTTAAAATTGTCGTCGGGCACTTCTCCGTCGGCCACCTTTACTAGTCGGTCACTTTTTCTAGAAACATGTGGCTCGGGGTTCTCCTGGTAAATTTTTAACTAGATTTCCGGTTATAAAATTTGGATGTGTTTTATGGCCAATCAAACAAATATTTTTATGTCTTGCTTCACAGGTAATGGTAAAAAAAGAGCGAAATTTTCTTCATCTGCAGTTGTAAAAAATTATTATAATGTACTTGATAATTCGGGAATTCAAAAGAGATACCTTGAATACTATTGGCTCAAAACAAATGTTTAATCTGGTGTTATCACAAAGATATTGGAAGTAACGAGTAGCTTTGTGAAAATACAAAAAATGGAAAGCTTTGCGAGTATTATCGTTAATATTTGGAACTTTTAATTCTAGCTCTATCAAAAATTTTGTTTTAGTTTTTACTTGTGTTTAATGGAATCCATACTTAAAAAAGACATAAATCTTATCGAAAGCAAACAAGTTTACAGATTTGTATTTTATTCAAACGTAGTAAGTTACGCTATTTTCTATATGAAGAAAGACTAAAATTTCTAAATTTACAAAAATTAAGTGACTAACGAAAAATAAGCGATCTTTCAGTTCAGAGTGTTACAAAATTTTTTTCAAACTGAGTGTATTCTAAGCCTAAATTTTTTTTAGTTTTAACCATAACCTAACAAGGTGTCTCGCCAAAAATTAGAGTTCAAAAAGCAAGAATAAATTGTCGTAAATTCTTCTTTAGCAATAAAGTTGTGCACCCATATGAAATTCCTTTTCTGAAAACCAAATCACCGCTACTGCGTTAAAAACTATAAAAAGTGTATTAAGAATAGTTCTTACAAGCGCCTATTAATGCATAGGCCTTAGGATTATTTTCTAACAAACCATGATAAAATGATCATATTTTGGCGACCGTGACTGGTTCGCCTTGGATATACAATGCAGTGTTTTGTTAATATTCTATTTTGCTAGAATAATCGATAATGATGATGATAAGGAATACTTTTGAATCAATTTAAATTATTAAGATCATTGAAGAAGGATCACTATTTTACTTATTATTTTTATTTTTTTATTAGTTATCCATATTATTTTGTTATTATCATGGTCTTTTTTGCTTATCATTATTTCTTGGCGAATCAATATTTTAGTAAGTACCTATTTAAATATAACAATCAATTGAACGTCTGTTTGTGAAAATAAACAAAACATATTTAATCATTTAAATTAAAAAAAACATAAATAATTAAATAACAGAACATATTCACTAATTTGATAAAAATCATATCACATCATATTTCTTCTATTGTCGTAACTGAAGGGGATGTACCAAATTGTCTTGCGAAAATGGTACTAAAAATAGTAGTGTTGTAAAAAGTTATTTTTATTTAAACTAATAGAAGTAACGGATTTTGGATTACTTTTACTTTTACTCGACTTTTAAATTTTACTTACTTTTATTTTTGCTCTTACTCAAATTTATTTGAAATTTTAATTACTTTTACTTTTACTCTTAAGGCTGGTTCATACTTATGACAAAACGTCCTTTAGACAAAGTCCAAAAGACAAAAGTCTTTTGGACTTTGTCCAGAGGACAAAAGCAGCGTAAAAACGTTCTTTGGACTTTGTTCAAAAGACAAAGTCCAAAGGATATTCAAATACAAATTCATACTATCTTGCTTTTTCTTGGACTTTTCCCTTTGGATTTTGTTCTTTGGACTTTGTCCAAAGTCCAAAGCGTTCATACTTCGTCCAAAGGAAAAAGTCCAAAGGACGTTTTGACTCTTCCAAAGGACGTTTTGGCTTGTCCAAAGGACGTTTTGGCTTTTCTAAAATTGTCCTTTGGACTTTGTCCTTTGGACGTTTTGTCATAAGTATGAACCAGCCTTTACTCGAGATTTTCTCTTGCAAATACTTAAATTAATTTAAGTGAAGTTAGGTAATCTAACAACTAGATTTCCTATGGGCTTGTTGTAAAATAAGTATCAAAAGAGAATTTTATAAGCTGTTAACACGCTAAAAAACCATTAATTTAAACAAAAAAACTTATTAAAATGAAAATTTAGACATACAATTAGCAAAAACTTTGGAACAAAACTGTAGATCTCCGAAAACCGGTGTTTGGCTCTGTTTCAAAATTACATTTTATTATACTTTTACTTTTATTAAAAAAATAGGTCTTACTTTTATTTTTACTTTACGTAAATTAAAAAATCACAAATTCTTTTACTCTTATTTTTAACTTATATTAAAATTTTTCAAATTACTTTTACTTAAAATAATCGAAAATCATTACTTTTTACACCATACTAGATGAGGAAGTATCCTAAAAAAATTCTGAATAAAATTGAAACAAATTTTTATAACATAAGTTTTTCGCCGCCTAGATTTTTTTCTACAAAATTTTAATACTTTTTTATCAGGTTTTTCAGCAACTTTTTATGTACGAGAAATGCAATATCTTGACAATTATGGCACCAATATTAACAATCAGGGTGCAAAACTAAAGTAAAAAGTAGCCACTTTTTTAAATGCTTGTTTTGTAACTAAAATTTTTATACCCATTAAACAAGCTTTTAAGTACAGAATTATAAAAAAAACGCTGTTTTTTTTTTAGGGGGAGGAGGCTTATCTCCTGAAATACTGGGCTATTGAGGGCAATGGTAAGGTTTTCAAAAAAATCAAAAAAATTCGAGGACAAAAAGATTGACTGTGCACCGCACCTTTAATATAACAAAAATGAGTTTGCAACTATTAGTTTTGTTTTGGTTGGGTTTCAAAGTCTGCAATAACCCCGTTGAATTTCTGAACTAGATCGCTGACGTTCGCCTTCACTGTTACCCTTTGTGCGTTATCTGTAGCCGTACTCATAAAGAGCGATTAACCAAGGATTAACCAAAGATTAAGTATGGATGTATTTTTTTCATGGACAAGGAGAGAATCGGATTAAAAAGCTGATAAAAACTGACTTTAAACGCGGTTTTTGGACTTTTTGTCATGTTTTATGACTTGAAAAGTATACATACTGTTTTAACTAAAGTAAATTTTTTATAAATAATTGTCAAATTTTAAGAATATTTGAAAAAAAGTTAAATGCATGATATTGTTAATTTTTAATTTCGAAATAAAAAAAATAAAATTAAAAAACACGAATTTTGTTTCGATTTTGCATTGGCTCACATTATTAATTTAAATTAATAAAAATTTAATTTCTATGTATGTTTGATTATGTTATAAGTTTATTGTACATTATTAATCATTATTTAAAGGATTTTACTCTTTCATCAATTTATATTATATTATGTGAGCCAATGCAAAAGCCAATCAACAATCGTTGGTTAATCCTTGGTTAATCGCGTTTTATGAGTGCGGCTACTGCTGTCTTGAATTTAGTATTAGTTTGGTGAGGATAAGGGATTAGCGTTTTCATTTTTAAAAATACCTTTCCTTTATAAGGTAAAATATGACTTTGAAAAAGTTAGTTACCTATCTACAAAAATATGTGTGGTATACATAGTGCATATAGTTTAAACCTAAATGGAAAAAAAGTCTTAAAAAATAATATGAAAAACAAATGTAAAAAAAGCCTTAAAAAATAATATGAAAAACAAACTTTACTATAGCACTTAAATCATCCAGAACGGCATAATTTTCAACTTTTTAGCAGAAAGACCCTTGCATCGGCAATGCGTTATTTTATATTTTAAAATAATCATGTTAAATTCTTTCAGCAAATATTATCATGGTAAATTGCTCTAGGTAAAACCACACAACGTTCATTCGTCGTTACTACGGCAAAATGAGCCAGAGTCATTACAAAATACACGTGAATGTGACTCATTCTGTAGTTACTAAGATCTCGTGTTAAATTTAAAATGAGTCACAGTCGCATATATTTTATACGCAGTACGTATAAAATGGAGAATCACGACGGTTAATTCGATGTACACAAAGGTCTCGAAAAGAATTGGAAATAATTTGTATAAGACCGGAAAAAATAAGGAAAAAACAAAATACGCACAACCAGCTATCTTTTTTTTAAAAAAAATGTTTTATGTTATTTTCGAGTGTTATGATTGTGTTTTTTTTTTGTTAACCAACGTCCTATACAAATTATTTTTCAATCTGCTCAAGACCTTTGTGTACGTGGAATTAACCGTCGTGATTCTTCATAGCAGTAACGAACATATATTACTTTTGCTGTAGATGTTCATTCGATGGAGACCCCCGCAGTATGTTTGGGGAACAATACTTCCGGGGCATGGTATGTCACAGTCGCTGGGTAACGCCTTTAGTAACAGGCCACTTTTCAGCCCATTATAATCCAAACAGAAACAGTTGTGACCTTGGACGCCTAAAAAAATTTACATTTAATCCGCATTGCATATCGTCGTTACCACGGCAGAATGAGCAACAGTTCTTAAAAAATATGTGTGCCTGTGACTTATTTTATATTTAAAACAGTACCCTATTTACTACAGAAAAAGTCACAGTCACATGTATTTTATAATCACGGTGGCTCATTTTGCTGTAGTAACGATGGTATATTTGGTGTCCGTACATTACACCGACGACAATTCGCCGACGACGTTGACGCCGACGATTATTTCACCCCCGGACTATTTGGTTGATGTGACGTTTCGCGGACGCAGCTAAAAAAAGTGATTTTAATTGCATCATGGGTGGCGCGGGAGCTTCACGGAGCGATTTAGCCCCGTGGCGCCGCGCCAACCATTATTAGAGAACGTGAGTAAATTTTGAAATTCAGAACCTTCTTCTTCTTTTTCTTATTATTATTATTATTATTCCAACGCTCCATCTTTAAAAGCGATATTCCTCATTCGTTACTAATTGATCAAAAATAAACATGGGCTTATTAGAAAGAAGAAAGAATTATGCAACTTTCTTAGGAAGCACTTTTTTCATTTAGGTCCTTGTTATTGATTTATTGATCAAAATAAATATTTTGAAAATTACACAAATAAAAACTCCCAATCGCACAATAACAGCCTTTTGGCAACAATAAGGATTGTACAGAGCAGACAACCAACATCCCCTCATAGAAACTGCACAAAAAAAGCAGACCGGTTTTAATTGGTAGCAGAAACGGAACCAATTCCCAGCGCCATCTGCTTCAATCGCGCGGAAAACGGCGAAAACAACAGAGTACTTTTTTTAATTCTTGCATTACTGGTGACAAAATTAATTCAGTTTTATTTATTAAAAAATAATAATAAGCGTCGCGGGAGTGCCACGCGCCGTAATCATCGGTGGTGCGGGGGTGCCACACTGCAATTTAACCCACGGCACCGCGCCAATTATACTTAAAGAACGTGAGTAAATTTTGTAATTCATGTTCATCATCTAATTATTATTATTATTTTTATTTTAAAAATTATAATTGCAATCATTGGCGCACGGCCTCACGCCAACTATATTTAGAGAAGGTAGGTAAACTTTGTCTGGACCGTAACTGCACCGCACTAACTATAATTAAACACCGTGGGTAAATTTTGTAATTTAAATTCATCATCATCTTCTTATTATTTTTTATTTAAAAAAGTATATCTCGGCAACGGAATGATTATAAGCATATGACATTGCGCAGCTAAAACTATAGTTTATTAGGCTATTTTTTAATTTAAATCAAAAAAGTGGTAGACTAGCCTTTAAAAATGCTCTAAGAACAGAGCAGGAAAAAGGGGCGATTTTTCCCCGGGCGTATGTTTAGACAGAAAAGATGTGGACTAGGCTGAAATGGACATTATGTGGACTATAGGAATTTTGCATTTGGTTTGGCCAGCTGCTCACTAAATAAAAATTTCTGCCATATGACAATGATTTGTTTATACATTGATCTAATCACCCAGCATTGTTGCAAGTTTTTTAGTTTGATGAAATTTCAATTAAAAAAATCATACTCACAGCAATCTTTGACAAGCGCGAAATCGCCACTTTTTTAATTTATAGTTGTTTTTTACACATACAAATATAATCTTCTAATTGAAAAAGTGGCGATTTCGCGCTTGTCAAAGATTGCTGTGAGTATGATTTTTTAAATTGAAATTTCATCAAACTAAAAAACATGCAACAATGCTGTGTGATTAGATCAATGTATAAACAAATCCTTATCATATGGCAGAAATTTTTATTTAGTAAGCAGCTGGCCAAACCAAATGCAAAATCCCTATAGTCCACATAATGTCCATCTCAGCCTAGTCCACATCTTTTCTGTATAAACATACGCCCGGGGAAAAATCGCCCCTTTTTCCTGCTCTATTCTTAGAGCATTTTTCAAGGCTAGTAAATATAATATTGAAAGAAGAATTTTTTTTACACAAAATTAGTAGATTATACGATTTTCTTTAGAAAACATATATTTTTGTTTAATTTAAAACTATTACACAATAAAATTATTATATTTAATTTTTTATCAAATCGCGATTGATAAAACATTTATTTTCCTTCCATAAACAGCTGTTTTTCTTTGTTTTAAGAAAGTTTAAATAAAAACTAATTATCTTTATTTTGCTAAACAAGCAGCCATAGTTATTTTTGATAAAATTAATTAATTTTATTATAAATTTCATGCTATTTCTTCCTTACGACATTTCGCCGACAGCGTTTAAAACAATGCATCTCAATATTGTTAAACATCTAAAAAAACGATTGATTTAAAAAAAAATAAAAAGAATTTAAGTAAATCATTATTCTTTGAGACATTTTTTTGGTGTTTGTATAAATATTTTAAAATAGTGTTTGTACCATTCAGTTATCTAAAATTATTCTCCATGTGATCCACAACACAACTGTTTGGTCACAAGAATCAAATTCTGGATGATTTTGGTCGAAAAACTTCTCAAAAACGCCTACAACTTCCTTAAAAAAGAGAGAGCTGTAACTTAAAAAAAAATGACGGAAGTTGTAATCTTCAGTTTGAAGCGTTGTAAGGCCTTCTCGTGAAACTTTCTATACTGAATGCATGGGTGCAAGTGGAAAAATAACAACCAATGCAAATAATACCTGAAACCTTGGTCTAAAATAATATAAGTTTACAAACACTATTGATGTTTCTGGGGATATTCCCTGGAGCTTTGGAGCTCCAGAACTCCATTTTTTGTGGTATTTCCTGAATATTTTTAAAAAAAGTCAAAAAACCGGGCATTCTTTTTTACTAAGCAAATTTTGATGCAAAAATTTTATTATAGAATTTTATTTTATTTTATTTTTTTTTATTTTTAAGAATTTTATTATTTTATTTTATTAAGAAGTACCAAAGTATTTAATTACGTTCATTTTGAAACCTTGATTGAAAATTTTTACAAAGTTTTTGTCGATATATTAGTGTTTTAGTAAAAAACTTGCGATTTTTACCTTTAACGGTTGACGAATTTTCGGCAGGAGAACAAATGCTGAATTGAAGTCTCTTATAAAAATTTTTATTTAAATAAAAAAGTGTCAATTTTACTATTTTAACATAATTTGTTTTGACAAAATTTTTAACGAAAAAAAACTCAAAAAAGGTAATTTTATAAAATACTTGTTACGTTTGTTGAATGTTTTTTCGATTTCCACGTTTCACGAACAATGGGTAACAATCTCAGGGGTTTTTTCGAAGAAAACACTAATATTTCGAGAAATAATTCATTAAAATTAAAATAAATCGGGGTGTTAAAATAAAATTAAAAATATGACGCCTGTTATATTTTTATAACAAACAATTTCGTAGAAACGTAGACATTGTTCCAGAATAAAATTGTTGAAAGTCCCTATTTCGGTCTTTTTTAAATGGTCTGTAGATATTTAAACAAACACACAGTTACCAATTTTTTGAGCGCAGAATAAAGTTTTGCCAAAAAATTGTCGAAATTGAAAACAAAAATTTTTTTAATGCGTTTTTAAGTGGTTATTCTCACAGCCAACTTCATTTTTCGAAAATTTGGCGGTTTGATTAAATGAATGTGCAAAACCAACATATAAAACCATAACTAGCGTAAATTAACAGAAAAATATGGTTTTAGAATAAAAATGTCATTTAAACGGATTGAAATTATGTTGTTATCAAGGCATATTCTAACGAGGTTTTCGATTCAGAAGTTTCACATCTTTGGTAAGTATAATATTTTTTAAAATTTTTTAGGGTCAAGCTCACAATTAAGCTAATTAGCTTGGGCTAATTGTGAGCTTGAGCTTGAGCCTGAGATTTATTGTGAGCTTGAGTTTAGTACTCACAATTCAATATATGTGAATGTGAGTACTAGTTGGTATTGAGCATTTGTGAGCAGTTCAATGCATCCCTATTTCAGAGTCTGCATTTGACTCAAAACAGTACTGACACAAACGAGTACTGAAGAAATAACTTAATGTTAAAACGATTACTATTAACAGCTTCTTAACTTAATTACAATAAAAATCAATGAGCAGCGTTTTATCATAACAAACTCTTTTATTTTTTATAACCCTTTTAATAAAGTTTTTTGAACTTTACTTATTTATAATTACGTAGCGAGTGTAAGCTGCACTGTGAGCCTCTTTGGCTTTTTAATTTGAGTAAATATAGCTTTGACCGCGCCTACCAAAGGTACTTTTTAAAACTTATTTTTACATTTTTAAAATTTTTTTACAATTTACTGGTAGCTGATCCGGAGTTTGCTCATGTTGCTTCCAGGTTGCTCATGTTTAAATGAGCGATTTCAACAATTAACTTGAAATATCTTTTAAGTTATTTTGTCTTTGTTAAGGTACTTTACAAACTGCTTATACTTTGATATAAACTACAGTGATAAAATTATTTTGTATATATAAGTAAAATGTTTTCCTAAGATTGTATGTAGAACCTTCTAGAACATTCTGGAAAGTGAGGTCATATTACCTAATGCTCATTGGCTAAGAACTTTCTAGAAACTTCTAGAAGCATGCTTTGCTGGTATATAAATGGGGCCTGTTTGGCTCCTGATTATTGTGGTGTATATTTACCTTTCTTTGTGCTTTGTCATTACTGCTCTGGCTATACTATACTGTTGCTTTGCCTTGTGCTACTTTGCTACTGCTGCTGTTTATCTGTTCCTGTTAGCAAATAAATTAATGTTTTGGAATCTTTTTGTGTACATCGCCACTGAAAACACAACAAGGATTTACTGGCGTGACAAGCAAGATCTTCCATTGTATTTGCTACCTTCTTGGTCTGACACCCAGATTACCCAGAATACCTGCTTATTTTTCTGGTGTAATTACAGTCACTTGCAAAAATGTCCAAAACTAATGAACTGATCAAGCTACTTCAAGAGCAAATGGAGATCCAGAGAAAAGAAGCAGAAAGGAGAGAATCACTTCTTATGGATGAACTCAAGCAACTGATGGAAAAACTATCAGTTAAGGGTATTTCTGGTTTAGCAGTAGGGGCTTTTCCAACTGCTGCCGCCATCCCTAGCTTCCCTGGGTTTGATTCTACTGCTGAACTGTGGACTGATTGATTATTGGGCTCGGTTCCAGACTTTCACTGGGGCAAACTCTATCCCAGCTGAAAAACGAGCTCAAGTGTTTCTGACAAACCAATCAGCCACTACCTACAAGCTTCTTGCAAATCTGGCATCTCAACAGACGCCTCCTAAGGACATCAATGAACTCACAATGGAAGAAATTGTAGAATTTATGAAGGACCAGTTTGACCCTAAACGCTTCATTGTTTGAGAGCGTTTTAAGTTTTGGTCAAACACCAAAAGGAAACCAGGAGAAACCATTCAGGAATTGGCAGCCAGAATTCGTCAGGATGCTGCTACCTGCGATTTTGCTTCTATCAAGGACCCACAAGATGAAGCCTTGCAAACCCGTTTCATCTGCTCAGTGGGAAATGAGGCTGTTCTAAAAGCTCTCTTCAAGATTAAGGATGATGAGCTCAATTTCACCAGAGCCATAGAACTGGCCATTGAAACAGAAGATGCTGCCAAGGTGGCCAAGGAGACTGTCTATGGTTCCAAGGCTGAACCTGTCAAGAAAATCCTGTCTGGAAAACTGCACATGAAGACTGCTACAAACAACATGGCTGGAATCAAGCAACCAGCTGTGAGCCAGCACTTGGGACCTACTAAACAGGGTTCCTGTTTTCGCTGTGGAAAGGCCAATCACAAGGCTGATACCTGCCGCTTCAAAACTGCTACCTGCAATTATTGCAAGAAACAGGGGCATATTGAAGCTGTCTGTCTTTCTAAGAAGAATGCACAGAACAAATCTGGGGTCGCCAAATCTGCACACAGAGTCAAGTCTGTGCACAAAATGGTCCATTCTATTCCTCAGCTACATTGCGACTTCCAGTTGAATAATCAACCTGTGAAGATGGAAATGGACACTGGGGCAGGGGAAAATTTCATCTCTGTTGACACATGGAAGAAGTTGGGAAAGCCAGAGCTGAAACCAGTACAAAACGAACTCTATGAATCTGCCTCAAAGCATTACATGCCAGTTCTTGGAACCTGTGTCCTGGACACAAGTGTTGGCACACACACCAACACTCTGCCACTTCCCTACGTTGTTTGCCGAGTTCCAAAGCTGAACCTACTGGGAAGAACTGCTATTTACCAACTGGGAATATCCATTGATGGAATGCTGGAATCTTTATACAATGGATCCAGTACTACTACTGTCCATGCGATCAAGCAGGATTATACTGCAGACAGGTCACTGCAAGAGGCCTGCAAGCAGTTATGCAAGGAATTTCCAGATGTCTTCAAACCAGAATTGGGTTGCCTGAAGGATTTTGAGTTGGAGGTCAAATTTAAACCTGATGCTAAACCTGTCTTTTGCAAGGCAAGACCAGTGCCTTTTGCAATTCAGGAGGACCTCAATCATGCCTATGATGAAGGAATTGCCAAAGGTGTGTGGAAGCCCACACAGTTCAATGATAGTGGCACTCCAGTGGTCTCAGTTCGCAAAGCTCAATTAAAGAAAGAGCAACGCCCAAAGATCAGAGTCTGTGGAGACTACTCAGCCACAGTGAATCCTCAACTGGAGGTCCATCGTCAACCAATTCCTCTCCCAGAGGATTTGATGCGCAAACTGGGAGGAGGTTACTGCTTCACCAAAATTGATCTGGCGGATGCCTATAACCAGATTCGACTTGGTCCTGTGAGCCAGAAGAAGCTTGCCTTAAGCACTCACCGAGGGGTGCTGCTTCAATTACGATTACCCTTTGGCATTAGTTCTGCTCCAGCTTATTTCCAGGAAATAATGGAGCAAATGTGCTGCGATCTTCCAGGTGTGGTTGTCTACTTTGATGACATACTTGTAGGTGGAAAAACACCACAAGAACATTTGGAAAACCTTCGGAGATTACTACAGCGCTTGGATGAAAAAGGGCTGAGATGCCGCTTAGAAAAATGCATTTTTGCACAGCCATCAGTGGAATACTTGGGCCATATCCTCTCAAATCACGGCATTGCCAAGGGATCCAAAGTGGAGGCAGTACTCAAGATGCCTCCTCCCACTGATGTTGCCAGTCTCCGATCTTTCCTGGGCTCAGTGCAATTCTATGCCAAATTCCTGCCCAACCTCGCTACAGTCACTGAGCCACTGCACATGCTTACAAGAAAAGGTGTACAATGGCGCTGGGAAGCAAAGCAACAAGCTGCTTTTGCAAAATTGAAGGATCTTCTATGCAGTGAGAACCTGCTTGCTCACTTTGATCCATCCCTGGAAGTTGGGATTGCTTGCGATGCGTCAGAAGTTGGGATTGGTGCAGTATTGTTTCACCGCTACCCTGATGGCAGTGAGCGCCCTCTCGCCAATGTATCAAAAACGCTGACAGAAACCCAGCGCCGGTACAGCCAAATACAGAAAGAAGCCCTGGCCATCATTTACGCCTTACAGAAATTTCACCAATTCCTATATGGAAGACGCTTCATTCTGGTTACCGATCACAAACCTCTGCTTGCACTGTTTGGGCCACACAAGGGTACACCTGCTCTGGCTGCTAACAGATTAGCCAGATGGGCCTTGTTCCTGAATCAGTATGAATACTCCATTGAATACCAAAAAACTTCTCACCATGGAAATGCTGATGCTCTAAGTCGTCTGCCAGCTGGACCAGACACCTTCTTTGACAGGGAGGAGGATGGAGTAGATGTTGACACTGTTTGCTCAATCAGGACCATTGGATTACAGCTGAAGCCGACTGACCCTGGAGTCTTGGCTAAAGAAACATCCAAAGATACAGTCCTGTCTACAGTGATGCGGTACACTAGAGAAGGATGGCCAGCTCACTTAGCTTCTGATGAAGGTTCCACAAATACTCCTGACAAAGACACTGATGAGGACACGCCTATCAGTGAGGGCTGCTCTGTGAAGGATTTCAAGAAGATAGCTAGTTACCTAAGCATTGCCAGCGGGTGCCTACTTTATGGGTCTCGGGTAGTAATCCCTGTGTCATTGCAACGACAAGTCTTGGAGCTGCTTCATTTGGGACATTTTGGCATGCAGCGTATGAAGCAGCTTGCACGCACTGCAGTCTACTGGCCAAGAATTGATGCTGACATCATGGAAGCATGTCATCTATGCACCTCTTGTGCAGAACATCAAAACAAGCCATCAAAACCTGCAGTTCACCCCTGGATGCTACCAGAAAAACCGTGGAGCCGACTACACATTGACCATGCTGTTAATTTCATGGGAAACAACTGGCTGGTCATGATTGATGCTTACTCCAAGTATCCCTGCATACATGCGACAAGTTCAACTTCTACAAAAGCTACTACCAACCTGCTGGAAGAGGACTTTGCTCATTTTGGTTACCCTCATACCATTGTCTCAGACAATGCTACTACCTTCACATCTGAAGAGTTCCAGCAGTGGTGCAGGGAACGAGGAATTGTACACTTAACAGGTGCGCCATATCACCCTGCTACAAATGGAGCTGCTGAACGCCTAGTTCAATCTTTCAAGCAGGCTCTAAAGAAATCATCTTTGGCACCAAGGATGGCACTGCAAGAATTCCTGCAACATTACAGGCGCACACCTTTGCCTACTGGATTTTCACCCAGTGAATTGCTAAATGGACGTCAGATCCGCTGCAAGATTGATGTCCTACTGCCTTCACCTCCACACTTGGCTCAAGGAAAGCAAGCCCAGTTGGCCACAAAGTTCCAAATGAAGGAAAATTCTTCAGCGCAGATTGCTAAGATGTGGTCCTATTCTGTGGGAACACCTTGCTATGCCTTGTACTGTGGTCCAAAACGTGACAAGGATCCACGTTGGGTACCTGCAGTGGTCACAAAAGTTTTTGGATCAAGAAGCGTTAATGTCAAGGTTTGCCCCCGTGGTCCAACTTGGCGCAGACACCTGGAACAACTCCGACCTCGCTATGGAGTTCATGAAGATGAGGATCCTGGAGAAGCCCCTGTGCAAAAGAATAAAACTGCATACACTTCAATTCCAGAGCTAAGAGACTTGGAGTATAATGAACTGCCAGCAGCTAACAAAAAGAGGAATCCACGCCTACCAACTGGAGATGAATATGGGATTCACAACCCTCGCCGCTCCAAACGAGATATGAGGAGGAGAATTTAAACATGCTGTGTTAAGACAGATAGCCTTCGGTGGGGTGACAACCGCATGGCGGGGGGGTGTTGAGATGCTTTTCTACATACTAATTATTTGTTGTTAAAAACTACAGTGAAAATATTATGTTTTTTATAGTAGAAAAATTTCCTCCGAATATTTGATGTACATCCTTGTAAATTATGCTGGAAAAGGAGGTCATACCTCCTACTCCTTAGCTGCGAAGATTCTTGTAGATACTGGAGGCATCATTTGCTGGTGTTATAATAAGGTGTGTTTGGCTCCTCCTTATTATGGTGTTTTTTAGCCTTTCTTTGTGGTTTGTCGTTACTACTCTGCCTGTTCTATTATACTGCTTTGCCTTCTGGTGCTATGCTGCTACTGTTATATGGCGTTACTAGTTGTTATTTTTTTATAAATAAATATTTAAAAAAGTTGTTACTTTGGAACTCCGGGGGGTTTTAATAAAGCTTCTTAAAGAAGAGCTTAGGTAACATCACTAATTTCACTATACCAAAGTTTAAGTGTGTTACATTTTGTCGTTTGGTCAAGGACATTTTGTCGTTTGCTCTTTGGTAAAGCTCCTAAAACACATACAGTCGCAGACCGACAAACAATTTATTTGCTAAACAAGATATAAAATGGTTTGAGCGTCTTTTACGGCATATTTTCAAAGTAACATGTTTTTTAGATTGGGGATAAAAAAGATTCTACATCAACAACAGTGCTGATATAGGGTGGTAGGCGGTAATATGGAATATCCATGGCCGGCCCGCTTCAGCTTTAAAAAAAAAAAAAGTGGTTTTTAAATATATTTAATTTTTGACCATTAAATTTTTAACTTATATTTTTTTATTAGTCGATTATCAAAAAAAAACGATTTATCATAAATTTAAGTCAAACTTTTCTAATTTTAAACGAACACTAGTTTTTGGTGCTCCGGAACGCCGATTTTCGGAGCCTTGAAGCACCTTAACACGGAACCCCACTTTATTTTCAGAATAACTTAACATTTAATTAAAGAAAGTAGTATATCACTTTTTTTATTTTTTGCGGATTCAAAGTTTCCAAACAATTATAAAAACAAAAAAAAAATGTAAAAAATGGCTCAAAAACATGAACATTTAAAAATTAAATTGGAGAATGAAAATAAGCTTTATATAATTCATTTAAGAAGCACAGCTTTGGAGTTTTTTGTTTAAATGATCGTTTCTTCGGAGCATAATAGCTTAACCCGTTGGGATTTGTTCGTCCAAAAACCCCTGCAAATCCGCAGAAGGAATTCCGCGCCACCGCTGCTCAGTCTTAAACTTCGCGATGCAAAGGAGATCGGCGCCGATTTAAACACACAGCAGGACTAGCGCGGAATTCTTTTTGCAGATTTGCAGCAAAATGAATCCCAAAGGGTTAATAGCGCAGAAACATAACTATTAACAACCTGCTTTAGTTTTGTTAAAAAACAAAAAAAAAACTCATATGAATTATTATTTTAACCGATTAAATTTTCTTAGCAAAAGTTAAAATGTGTTTTATTAGCATTTAAGAACACACAATTAAAATTAAAAAAAAAATACTTTTTTAATAAAGATAAATTCGGAATGCCCATGTTTTACTACACAATAATTTTGAATACACCGTTAGTGTTTACTTCTAATTGCCTAACCACGAAAGAAAAAAATAAATAGAACAAAAATACTTACCACATTTACCACGGCTCAAAAAGTATACTTTTATATGAGTATATTGATTTCTTAAATATGCAAATTTCCATTTGGATCAGTCAAATCTGATAGTTCCTGCACGCAATTTCTCAGTACTTTTTTATGTCCGTACTGTTTTGTGCTGTACTGTTTTGTTCCAGTACTTTTTCGTGCCGTACTCTTATAGCTGGTTCAGACTTATTACAAAACGTCCCTGGAAAAAGTCCAAAGGACAATTTTAGAAAAGCAAAAACGTCCTTTGGACAAGCCAAAACGTCCTTTGGACTTTTGCCTTTGGACGAAGTATGAACGCTACTTAGAATTTGTCCTTTCGACAAAATCCAAAGGACAAAATCCAAAGGGAAAAGTCCAAAGGACAAAAAGTATGAACACGTTGTCCTTTGGATTTTGTCCTTTGGACTTTGTCCAAAGTACAAAGTCCAAAGGACGTTTTAACGCTAAGGACGTTTTGTAATAAGTATGAACCAGCATTTATGATAGGGAGCCCCTCTCTCGTACAGTAAAAGACGCTTATTGTTTATATAAATCAGTTAGTTGGAATTCCCCGTTAAAGTGATGATTATAATAAAAGAATATAAAAAATTGGACCCATTTATATAACGTATTAAGTAAAATTATTAGATTGTTAATAACCTAAAAAGGACAGACATACATATGACTCACATTTTTTAGTTCTCAAAAATTGACCGTGTTAAATAATTTTGAATTAAAAAAGAGACCTATAACAAAAACCTGTTTCGTCCCTGGTTTGGACAGGCTGGATAAATGAGGAGAAGTTGGGACTTCTTCAGCAAACACTTCCAGTCATTTTTTACAACATGCATATTTGAAAATTTAATGTTTTGAAAAATTATAGAATGCATTGTTTGTTTATTTTTGTGCCATTTTGTATGTCTTTGATAGTTACTATTTTTAAGAAAGGTGTTTTATTACCTGATCTAGCGGCGTTACCATGGTTCGTTATGCCATTCCTCCGTAAAACCTTACTATGAATTCTGTATTATTACACAATTATTGTTTTTAAGAGGTAGTCAAGAGCATATTATTAGCTTGAATTCATATAGCGAAACTTTGAATTCTCACATGACCCCACCTGGAAATCAATTTAAATCAAAAACATTGATAATATTTATCAAGCTTCAATCATTGTTCAGGTCCATCAAAATGGGGGAAGCCCAGTCCAAAACAAAGTTTTTGCTTTGTGGTTTGATTTAGAGAATTTAATCAAGATTTTTTTGGTATTAGTAGTACTTTGCATTTTCACATGACCCCACCTGGAAATTGATTTATTCCCCAACTTTAAATAAAGCTGTCACGCCATATTTTAAGTTGAGGTCCATCAAAGTGGTGGAAGCCCAGTCCAACACAAAGTAACACATCTTAAAGTAAAAATTTTTTGAAACTGAGATAGAACAGCTTTGAATTTCCACATGACCCCACCTGGTTTCTAATTTAACCCAGAAATTAAGAAGTAAAAACTATATAATTTTTAATTCCCAAATTTAGACATTCAGAATATTGTAAGCCCAGTCCAAGTCAAAGTTGATCCAAAAGAGCAACACTTTGAAATCTCACATGACCTCTCCTAAAAATTGACTTAATCAAAAACGATACATATGGTAATGTACCCATATTTATAGTTTTAGTCCATCAAAGTGGTGAAAACCCAGTCAATTACAAAGTGTTGTTTTATTTTAATTGTAATCATGAAGTGTGTTTGAGAGTAGAAATCCGTCTGCAATATTATACTTTACATTCTCACATGACCCCATTGATTGAATTAATAGCAAAAACAAAAAGTTTTTGTGTAAAAAGAGCGGAAATTTTTGAAAAAACCCAGAAAAAATATTTACACCTATAACCTAAAAATTAAATAAGTAAATTAAAAATAATTAATAAAATTAAAAAAGACAGAAGGCCAAAATAATTAGAAAGAGTATAAAAATATATAAAAACAAAAACAAAAATTACACGTTTCTGCGCTTCTCTGGACGTGTAAAGGACAAATAAGTAAAACAGTTGCGCGTCATCAGCAGAGGCTATTCTACTTATTTTACAACTAGAAACAAGCTGAAATTTTTTTTAAAAAAAAACAATTTTAGTAAAACTTTAAAAAAATTTTTAAAAAGAATAAAGAGTGAAAAAGCTAAAAATGCATAAAAGTTAAAGTTGATTTTGGCAGCAAGGTTCTAGCACATGCAACAGGCAAAAAGTAACAAAAATTAATAATGTTTAAATTTTTTTAAAAAAATAAATGTATAAAAATAAGTGTATAAAAAATAATAATACGCGCCACAAGGAAGGAACAAATACTAAAATGAACGAAACCCTGGAGAAAAAATGAGATAAAAATCTAAAAACAAGTAATTATGAAAAATATATATTAAATAAAATACCTTGCTAGGATCCTCAAAAAAATTAGATCGTTTTGTGCCGCGTACTGAAAGTAGCGTCATGTCCGATTCGTTCGGCGAGAGAACAATGCCTTCTGTAAAGAGAAAGAAAAAAGGAAAATATTTTTTGACTATAAAAAATTTTGTAATTTTTATGTAGAAAAATGAAAAATAATTTAGATAAGTTAGACGAAAATTTTACAAAAATTTTTTTAAAAAAATTTTTTACCAAAAAACGGCTTAAGAGCCTGTAATGAAAATAAACTAAGTAAAAAAGAAAGAAAGAATTACCTGTAGGTGTGGCGTGATCCATACTGGATGAAATCAAAAGAAAAATAAATAAATAAAATTAAAATAAAGAAAATTTTTTTAAAAAACTTATAAAAAATTTTTCCGAACGAAAGAAATAGCGTGATTCTAGATGCAATCAAAAATGTAAACGAAAGATTAACTAGACTTTACAATGGGCACATAAATTGAAAAAACAGAGTAAAACCAAGAAAAATAGAATTAATAGAGAAAAAATTTTGAAAAACTAAAGAAATACAAAGAACCAACATAATACAATAAAAATATGTAAAGAAATAAATGTAACTGAAAAAATACAAGCTTAAAGTAAATAAAAAAGTAATAAGTATACGCTTGGTTTAAACCCCTTAATTATAATGGATTATCAGAATGTGAACATAAATATGCAAATTTTTTGGAAAAATTTTTCCTAACAATTAACTTAAATTGAAAGCATAAAAATGGATTTTACATGCAAAAACATAAACAATGAAGTATAAAAGTACAAGCTAATGAAAACAAAAACTTAAAGCCTTATTGAAACTATCAGTATTAAAAATACCAAATCTAGCGAGACTGGGTTTATATTTAACAAAAAATCTTTTTAATTGTTCGAAAAGTTCGTTTTTGTTGTACCCTAGTTGTAAAAATTCAAAATATAAAATTTTAATTTTTTCAAAAAAATTTTTCTTAGTATTACAAATACGTGAAAATCTGATTACTTGGGTAAAAAATACATTAAGCCCGATTTGTTGGCTGATATTACTGGATTTACGAACATTAACATTGTTTCTAACTGTAGGAAACGCATTACTTACTTGGGACTATCCCATCGCGGTACCTTTGTGTCACACCTTGGAACTCTCGTGTCCTACCCTCTTGGGACCGTCGGGTCGCGGGAGCGTCGGGTCGTAGATCCAAAATTTAGCGGCCCAAAATTTAGCCAAAAATAGGGAACTTGGAGCCGTAGGTGGGGAACTTAGAGCCGTAAGTTGGGAACTTGGAGCCAAAAATAAAAATCGCTAAAAACGCGTACTTAAGCCTAAGCGAAGCCTAAATTTAACCCCAAACCATTTTTTTCTTGAAGGCTCCAAGTTCCCATTGCTCGTGGCTACAAGTTTCCAAAAATTTTCCATGGCTTCAAGTTCCCTGCTTGTGGCTCTAAAGACCCCGTACCATGTTTCTATCCCCGTATCAGAAACTCCGCCCATTTAAAGCGGAGCTTCATTCGAATCTCCGGAGTTCTACCCTTTTAAATGAACGATTACAACTTAAAACATGTTCTAAGGGGTACTTTTTGCGTTTTCAGGAACACTTTATTAGTTTTAATAAGTTTTGTGAAAAAATTAATTTCTAAAAATTTTTTAAATAATAATTATTGGCAGTAATCTTTATTTTTTATGAAAATGGTACAAAATAAGACGGAGTTCCGCAACTCCGGAGCTTTAAGCTCAGTGGAACATCACTAACACAAAGTCGTTCTGGATTGCTGCCCGAGTAATTGTTAAAATGATTGACTTTGTTTAAAACTTACAAAGTGGGATGGTTGGTGTGATCTTTTTTGTACTTGTCACCTCACTTTTACAAAGGTCTTTTGTAAATTCATTTTGTACATGCATTAATCTTGCCATTGAATATTATCCTTGTCACACGCAAATGTCGTGTCAACGATTGGTGTCTTTATTTATTTTTTAAATTTTGATTTTTATTATTGATATTTGATTATTAATTATTGATCTAGACACAATTCATTGCATACTTTCTGTAGCAAAAACAATAAACAATGCCAAAAATATAATGGTATTTAAAATTAAATTCGCTCTTCTATCTATTGATAAAATGCACTACTTAATCTATACAAAAATACTTAAACTTGGATTTAACTTTTGACTATAAAGATCCGGTAGTAAACCAGTTGTTTTTTTGGTTCACCAAAAATTCACCTGCGTTTGTGTGTACATTGTATAACTTTAAAACACTTAAGATTGCTTGCGTGGATAATTTGTTTTTCTTTTTTATTTTTAGCATAAATACTTACTCTTAATGTAAAGTATTTATACAAAGTTGTTAGCACTTTATTACAAAAACTTTTAAAACATGTTAGATATACAATACTACATTAACTACAAAAAATTATAATGTTTAAAATTTTTATTGACTATTTTAATATGGCTCCTTGTGAATGCACACGTTCTCATGAACTTCCGAAACAAAACAAAGAGGTCGCCGCCACTATTGCGCTCGTTTTTCTTTCTAACACAAACTTTCCTTGTTTTTTTCTCCTTTAAAACTATTTTCCTTGCAAAGTTCGTGATCAGCAGAAAATCAAAAATTGTCTATATAATTAATAAAAACTCAAAGCCTTAACCCAATACCATATTAATATATTTACCGATTTCGGATAATAAACAAATCCGGCTGCATAAAATTAATGAATCAGCGTATAAGAGTATGGGATTCAGATCATGTGAACATCACTCTGAAGTTACATACTATGTATTTGTTCTAGATTTTTCGCTATTTAAATCGGTTTTCATTTTAAATACTGTAATTCACTAAATAGGGCTCAGTTTAAAACAAGTGAAATTTTTTTATAGGTAAAAATGTTAGTTTTTGGTTTATTGGGAAAATTACTAAAATTATCCAATTGTATGTTGGTGACCTGTGTACTGTAGACTCAGTTTTTGTGCTCTTGTCCAGTTTATTCCCACTGGCCGGTCACATCCTCATTTGTAAATATATATGCATTTGGATTTTATTAATTCTTGTAATTGATTATGCCCTTATAAAATTCAGGTAGGAAGGCAGGAAGGCCAGGCAGGCAGGCATTTCTGGTTTGCCTCGTATGTTTAAATATGAATATTATAGGATACAATTCTAGAAGGCCGGTAAAAGGCAGGTAGAAAGAAGGCAGGCGGGAAGCAGGTAGAAGTTGAAAAAATTGGTAGTTTCCCTTGTGAAATAAGATTCCATGTCTTTACCGGGTTAAAAACAGTACAAAATGTATTTATAAAACAATAATGGCATCTATACATTGAAATACAAGCGTCATTCTGGAAACCACTAATAAAAAACAGGTGAATTTAGAATATGCAATCATCTCATTGATAGACGACAAAAACAAAATTTAATAACACTGGAAAAAACATTTAAGTTTTATACAAAGAAGATGTAAACTGAAAAAAGCAAGTTATACTATGTATGTATCTCGTAAACAAAATAATAAATTTATACTTTTTTATTTGAATGTATATTATAGAAATACTGGAACAAAATTAAAAAAAAAACATTGTTATAAATCTGGGTAAAACTGAAGTGTAGTATAGTTAGGTTGTTTTTCAGCGCGTATTTTTTGGTGCAGTTTGATTTTTTTTTATAAACATATAAATTTAAAGTATCAAAATCAATGCAAACTGTTAAAATAGTTAATAATAAAATAGCACCAAAGACTTTTTTGTGTTGCAAAATAAATTTGGAAAAGTCACTCATATTGGTAACTAACTATGGAGCTTTAAACTTTTGTTGTTTTTTCAAGATATGGGCCCTCACGACGATAATTTATTTGTGTTCAAACGTCTTGAGAATATTAAAAAATTTGCATAAGATGTGTAGTAAACCGAAAATCAGAAAAAGTTTTGAAACGTGTACAAGTTAGCAACTACGCGTGAGTTTTAATATGAAAGATATGACTATGGTAAAACGCATTATTAAGTATTGTAGAACTAATACTCAAAACTATCAGACAAAAAGGACACCCCTGTATGGCAAATATTACAACCTAAGAGGTTTAAAAACTTGGATTATGAGAAGGCGGTCCCTGAAAATTGCACTTATTATATCAGAAATTTTTATTTGATACTAAATTCATATCACTGTGTAACTTTGGCATGTTTTACGAACTCTAACCAAAATTTTTTTCGTCAATGTACGTTTTTAACTAGTTAGTTATCACGCGGAGACTATGCATTCTGTGTAACTCTACAAATTCACATAAACCAGTAAAAACCAAACGCGCAAATATCATGGCTCGGCTCTCCCTTCCACGGGAATCAGTACGGTATTGTGACTGTTGGTGAAGAGCGGAGGGATTTCGACGGAACTCATCGCGTTATTTACCGCGGCGGTACTCCCGTTTTGTGTTTGGACGCTTTCAGTAAGTCGGACGGAGTTGCGGAGGATCATGCTGCTACTTGCCGTGCTGCGGATCATCCCACCGCTACTGGTATTTCCAGCACTGGAAGGTCCGCTTTTGACACAGGCGGCAAAACAAGGCAGGAGATTCAAATAGGCTTGTCTAAATAAATTATAATTAAAATAACATTTATGAGCGGTTACTGACTATATAAACTGTTCTGCTTTAAGAAGAGTCTCATCCCGAATTTCAAGCAGAATTTGCATAAGATGTTAGTTGAAGAAAGGTTCGATAAAAGTCCACACAAAAAAACACGCCGAAAAGTAATTTATGAAAAACCAACCAATTTTTGAAAACAAAACATATGAAAGACTTTAAATAAAGCATATAATAAAATTATTAGTAAATCACAAATTAATTAAGAGAATTTATATCTCTATCCAATTATACTTCTACATTTTAGCTTACAAATTAATATAACGTAATTTTTAAAAATAGCGGTTTTGCACGGTTTGCGCGTGTTTGGCAAATTATAAAACAAAAATAACCCAATTATAAAATTTTTCTAGTAATCGTTTTTTCAATTTAAAAAAAAATACCTAACGGTTTCAAAACAAACGCTTTTTTATATAAGCCATGGTAATGAAACTATTGCTTTTCTACCGACACAACCGACCAACTTTGTGGTTTTTTATAGAAGTAAAGTATATAATTCAATGTAAATCACCTGTATCGACTAGACATGACGCCGTAAATAATTGGGTTAAGCACGGAGGCGCTCCAGGCCAGTACTGAGGCGGCCACGTGCATCCTGGGTAAGGAGTCTCGGTCGTCGAAGGCGTTGGCCAGCAAGAGTGGCAGATAGCACATGAGGAAAGTGGCGAATATGACCACGACCATCCGGACTAGGGTTCCGCCATCCTTCCCGCTGCCTCGACGCTGGGAAACGGCGCGACGGCTGCGGCGCACGACGTAGTAGATACGGGCGTAACAGGCCAGAATGGCCGCGCACGGGAGGAAAAAACCTGAAATACAAGAAAATCAACAAAAAACTGCCTTTTCTATAAAAAATATATAACAAATGTTTGGTAGCGTAAATTATTTCGACACTTTTAGTGCCTCAATTGGGGCAAGAGCTATGTAATTGAAGTACACCCGAATTAAGGCAAATCCTAATTGGGGGTTTTTTACACCACTTGGAAACGGAACGGCTGCCAGTAGCACGGCGTAGTATAGATGCGAACAGAGTACGCCAGAATAGCTGCGCACGGGAGGAAAAACCTAGAGTAGAAGAAAATTAAAAGACAACAGCCATTATCCAATAACTGATTTGAAATTATTTGTATCGAATATATATAAAATATAAAAAAGAAAATCTATCATTCACTACATACATTAGTAAGACACATTCGGCGTACCGGCTGGAAGACGCCCTAATTGGGGTGTGCACCTTTAAGATTATTTTGGGCCGCAGAAATACGGCGCGCCGGCTACGACACACAACGTGGTAGATCCGCGTGTAGTACGCAAGAATTAAACACATACAAAAATCGGGAATTAAGAAAAAAATTAACAGGACAACTGTCATTTGACATTCACTGTTTACTGAAATTAGCTACAATTTTAGTATACCGTGTAGTTTTCTATCAAAAATATGTATAACATTATTAAAATATTCAGTGGCCCTATAGGGGCACGCTCTAATTGGGGTGTGCTCCACTTGAAATTTTCATGTGCTCTAATGAGGGCTATGTTTCCAACGTATGTAGTTTATTTAAGACGTCTAACAGGTCCGATTAGATCACGCCCTAAGTTTGGCGCGCGCTCTATTCAGGGGAATCCTGCGCCCCAATTATATCCCGCCTAGAAGCCCATTTCACTGAAATGATGCTTCAATTGTGTTTGAGCATTACACTTAAAGATAAATTCTATCAGGGTGAAAATAGATGAGTGGTAAAGTAACCACTCGTTCCTTGAGAAAATATCACGTGCAGAGAAACACATGACGCAACTAAATAATAATTGGTTACATAACCGCTGAAAATTTTTTTTCAATTTTTCTCGATCGCGGGTTTATTGTTTATTTCTTCCTGGCGGCGAGCGGTTACGCCCTTATTTTCAGCCTTGAAGACTTTAGCTATAGGTTCAATTTTTATATTAACAATAGTAAAAATTTTTATTGTTTATAAAAAATTTATAAATTGTTATAAGCAAAAAAATCTAGCTGACCGCGAGATTTGCAGTATTGAATCGACTATTTAACAACAAAAACATTCAAAATTTTTCACTAAAGCGGATTAATAACAAAGATTAAAAACTGTATTTTAATAAATATTTATTAAATGACCTAATTTGTAACCTAAATGCAAATTTTTTTAAGGGCTAAAGTTGGTTAATTTTTGTATTTTTTGTGAAAAGGTGGAATTAAAAAAAATTCTGCGTTCTTATTGGTTTTTTAAAAAAAAGTTATTACCGCACAATTTTAATTGGTCCCTTCATGTCTGCATTCTAATTTTCAGCGTCAGCCAAATACAATTCAACCATAGTTTAAAAATGAAACGGTCAGTATCTTTGTGATTAACTCAGTGTTAACCAACAAAGTAGTTATTCCAAAAAAACTTTCTTATCTTATATATATATATTTCATCCTACTTGGTCATTTAAGCAGTTTTATTGTAATGTAAAAGTCTTTTCTCTCCATCCTTTTTTTATAGCGCTCCTTTTTTATTATATCAACAGATTCCTTTACGTACATGTAAAAACAAAGAGGATATAATGCCTTGGTGTTAATTAACACAAATAACAAAAAAGCTAATAACTATGTTATTACCAAGTAAGAAGAAAAACTTTTTCGGTGATCTTCCGTTGGAATCTCTAAGTACTGTGCAGGAAAAAGTTTCAGCATTATAACCGAAGTCACCCCAGAAACCGCCTAAATTTTTTTAATTATAATATATTTTTCACAATTAATATAATCATAATAACCAATTTTAATTCAACTATTTGCACATGAGCACACACCATTTTTTTCAATTTGTTTGTGTGTTCGCAGCGTTTCAGATCTAAAAAAATATAGCTAGAAAATATTTTTATTTTTAATTTTTTGCAAAAAGACTTAAGACTATTTTTTAAGATTATCTTAAGACTATAAAAATTTCAAACTATTTTGTGTTTTATTATTAAATTCTTAAAGTTTTAAAATGTTCATGATTTTTTTTAATACTTGGTAACCATTAAACTTTTAAAAATTTTACAAAATCAAAAATTTTAGATAAGTAGAAATAGAATGCCTCATCCAAAACACTTTCCGCTGATGGATAAGTCGACCATACATAGATTATAGATTGTCGTTTACTAAATAAAAAACTGTGCAGAATTTTTCCGCAACAAAAAAAGAAAGTAAAATATTGGCCCCGAGTTTTAACTGAAGCGCGTTTTATTTAGTTTATGCTTTATGTGAATAGTAATCCAAAAACTAAATTAAATTTTATAGAATTTAAGCATTGAATAAAAGACAATATGGGAAAAACATCCAAAAACTTTTTGAAAAAACAATGTTTTGTTAGACGCACAAAAAAGCTAGTGTAAATCGAATAATGGCTAGTAAGTTTTTTTTACTGAGAAACATTAAGACACAACATAAAAAGACTTGACTTTTCGCAATATATATAATATCCTGTGAGAAAATTGCTTCTATTCAACCAAAAACTTTACTATCAAATTTTTCATATTGATATTTGGGATTTTTTTAAACTGTTTGATTTGTTTTTATTATTCTTTTAATTATTATACCTAAAGCGGGAATTAGAAGAGACATGGGGAATCCCCAACACAAGAAAATCATAAGTGCGATATTCTTCAATTGGTAAATCCGATCGTATTTCTGATAATGAGCAATTAATATGCACCTGAAAAACAAACTTAAATTAATAAAATAATTCTAAAAAAAATATTAAATTATCAACAAAAAAATTATTACATAAAAAGTATAAAACTTTAAAAACTTTATGAAAAGTATGCAACTTCAAACTTGATAATATTCCTCAAAATATCAAGTTTATGTTGATTGTCTTTTTAGTTGTATTTTTATGCGAAGTAGTATTTTTCGAAAAAAAAACGTAAACTATCAATCTTTTGTTTCTCGAATGAGACGCATAAGTTATTCTATTTTAAGCAACGGTAGTGTGCTCCATTATTGCAAAAGATGTCGATTGAGTTATTTATCAAGTTTTTTTATGTATAAATGCAGAATTGGAGACAATTTGCTCCCGCCAATTTGCTACTGGACAATTCGCTCCCGGGACAATTCGCTCCCTGGACAATTCACTCCCGTGACAATTCGCTCCCGTGACTATTCGCTCCCGTGACAATTCGCTCCCTGAGAAAATCAATTTTTGAATAAATTGTAGGAGGGACAATTCGTTCCCTGGACAATTCGCTCCCGGGAGTTTTTGTAAACGCAATTTTTATTAAACCTACTGCATTGGGAGACAATCCGCTCCCTGGAGAATTCGCTCCCTGAACGTCTTACTTCTTAAAAATGCATCACTCATCTCCTTTTTCGCAAGGTTTTTTAAGCGCAACTTGTATAAAGCCTTTTTATGGACAAGCTTTTTTTAAAAAAAAATTAGCTCCTAGAATAAATTGCAGAGAAATTTTGTTAAATCGTTCTCTTGTATTTAACTGGGTAACTAAAGGTTATGCTTTTTGTTAATATTAAATATAGTTAGTCCGCAGTTGCCTCACGCCATAATGTTTCACACATTTTTAGCTAAACTTTATGCGAAAATCTTAAAAGGGTTTGTGAAAGTTAAAAATGTTTTTAAATTTTGTGAATAAAGTTTTTGTGTTTTACATGTTACATGAAATAAATTTTACGAGTTTCTTTAAAAACAGCTTTGTATTGATTAATATTTTAGTTTTTTATTATTGTTATAATTAATCTTTTTACTTTTTTTTAACAAATTTTTAAGGATTTAATTCTTCGGTGTGGAAATAATAATAATAATTATGATCAATAAAGATAAAATTTGTGTTTTGTGAATTTCCACCGGGTTATGTACATGCGTAAATTCGCCGCCAGGTTCATTCTCTGGCTCTGAAGTGCTCAGTTTTTTTTAAATTAAGCTTTTGATTTAGCAATGATGTTACCTCTAATATCATTCAAACTTATTTGAACTTAAAAAATGCTGTAAAAAAACTATAATTGTAAAACTGCTAAAAAACTATAACTGTAAGACTGTAAATAAACGGCAGCAAAATACTTTCTTACAATTTCACCAAAAAAAAACGTTCTTTCAGAGGGAGCAAGCGAATTGTACAGAAAACGAATTGTACAAGGACTCAATTGTCTCTCAAAAAAGTAAGCTTTATAAGAATTGAGTTTATTAGAAATCCCTGGAGCGAATTGGACAGGGAGCGAATTGTCCAGGGAGAGAATTGTCTCTTATGAAGTAGGTTTGATATGATTTGCGTTTATAAAAACTCCCGGGAGCGAATTGTCTAGGGAACGAATTGGCGGAAGCGAATTGTCCCGGTTCATAAATGCAATCTGCTTACAAATCCCCAAAAAATTGTTTGGTTGTTTATTTTCTCTGTTTATCACACTTTTAACATCTGTTTATACAGAAATACATTTATAAAACTGTCACAAATCAAATAATTTCTATTACGCCCAAAATATACAACTTTTTTGTTACTAAAGTGATTAAATTGAAATTTGTAAATGTTGTAGAATTGGTCTGGAGAAGCCAACATAATAAATTTAAAGTAGATAGGTTTTGTATAAAAATAATTGATAGGAATTTGATTTGTGACCGTGCTCTTTTAAAGCAACACAAGTTGTACCTGAGAGAAGTAAAATTATGTTTTAAATTTATCAATAAAAGTTATAAAACGATAATTTTTGCAATAAATGATTTAAAAGTTGAAGTAATTTCCGGACGACTTTCAAACAAATAAAAAATAAAAAAATTTGGTATTTTTGCAGTTGGGAAGGCGGTAATTTTCGTTCGCATTGATTTTGGTTCATGTACAAGGGGATATTTTAATTAAGCTGATACTAATGTAATAAAAAATATCAACTAACCGGTTTATTGTAATGGCCATAATATGAAAAACGGAGGCGGCCACGTTGAGATAAAAGAAGAACGGAAATAATTTGCATAACAGGTCCCCTAGCGGCCATCTTTGATACGCGTAACGAACAGCCGTCAGTGGGAGGCAAAACGTGCAAAATATTAAGTCCGTTACGCTCAGACTGACGATGAAAATAGACGTGGGCGCGCAACGTAGGTGGCGACTTTTTAACAGTGCCAAAATAGTGGCGGAATTACCGAAAAACCCAAGAATAATAAAAACGACGCAGAAAACCAGGGCGGCTTGAATGGAGTCTTTGGGGTAAATGACCACATGTGGCGATTCTTCCAGAGTTAAGTTGTCCATCTTGAGTGACGGTAAAAAGCAACTTAAAAAACTAATAAATTGTTTGCTTATTCAACTAAACATGATTTTCAGAATTCCAAGAGAAATAAACCTAATTTTAAAAATAAAAAACAATTAAAAATTAAATTAAATTAATTAAAAAATTCAAATAAAAACCAATTGGACTATCTGACTTAATTTCGGTCAGGCCCTAATTTCGGCCACTAATTTAGGGTGTTCGAAAATGTTCTTGCAAAAGTTTTTTATTTGTATTATTCTGCATTATCAACATACAAAAAGTGATTTTTTTGTGATTCTTTTAATTTTTGCTTTGTGTTTAAACTGCATCAAATTTAGAACGAAGCACTATATAATCTTAAAATATCTTCTATTTAAGGCACAAAATTGTTAATTTTCATGTTTTGATATTTTCTTCAAAATAACTTTGCAATGCGTTTAACTAACTGCGCATTTTAAGATTCCGTTAATTTCGGCCACTTTAAAATTTAGATGAAAGAACCTGCCGTTTTTTGCCGTTTTCAAATATCATAGTACTACCGTATTTATAAAGAATATTTTTTTTGCTCGTTTGGGTTTTTTGACGTTTTTTTAAGCCAAAAAAATAAACAAAAAATACAGGTTATTAAAACTTGTTTTTTTAAGGTTTTGACATAATTATTTAAAGTCTTGCTAATAACTATTAAAGTTTGCAAACGAGAAAAAATTAAGTTATATGTACCAAGAACAATACCTAACCTAAGGATAAATTTGCAACCTCTAAAAATTTTTGTTGTTCGTTTTGGGTATAGTTATAGCCAGTTTTTTCTAGGTGGCCGATTTTAATGGCTCGCGCCTTAACTTCGGCCACTATAAAAAAAACTTTAAAACTCAACTGATCTTTAAGTGTAACAAAAATTTTTAAAATTTTGCACTGAAAAAACAAAAATAGCTATAGTTTGATTTGTAGAACAAATCTTGGGTCGATTGGGAAAACCAAAAAAAAACTTATTCAAAAAAATAAAAAAGGTGGCCGAAATTAAGTCAGTTACCCTACTACGTTTTCAAAGAAAATTTATGATACAGGGTTTGAATATGTAATGAATTTAAAAAAACAAAGATTGTTTTGTTTTAAAGTGAAAAAAAACGAACAGAAAAAAATTGGATGTTTATAACTGAATTTAATTTCCTGATTACATTTAAATCACAACAAGAGATTATTTTCATTTTCCAGTTAAACTACTAATTTTAACTAATTAATTAATTTTAATTGGAATGCTTTCGGAATAACAGCCTGTTACAATTTTACAAATAAATTTTTGATTAATTGTCTATTGGAAATTTTGTACATGTATTTGAAGCTCACACCTTTTTTTGATTGACATTAAGATATTTTTAAAGTAACCGCTGATTCATTTTTTGCACAAGTCTGTCTTATTATAAAAAATGGAATTTATAGTAGGATGATATTATAGTTTAAAACTTTCAAAACTTTTTGTTCTTTTAGTGTGAAATATTATCTAGTCACCAATATACAATAATATATAATTTATTTATGAAACATGATATGTACAGTATACGGCTGCAATAAATCATAAGCTATCTGCAATATTTCATTATAATTTGTCCACTTGTTTTTGTGTTAAGGTATTTTTCTGATTTCTCTGTTTGTTTGCTTGTTTACGAATTTTTTTTCGAAAAACATTTACGAAAATATTGTTTTAGATTATAGGTACATGTCCGTACTTCTTATATTAAAATTTTGGGGACAAAATTTCTGGGAGATATAACAAAATTGGTTTCAGGCTGTAGTCTTATTTGAAATGATTTATAACAGAGATAATATAGGAATTTTCGAAAAAAATCGAGATAAATGAATGCAATACTTTAAAATGTGTTTTTTAAGGTACGACACAATTATTTTAAAGGATGTGATTAGAACAATGGATCGCTGCTATAACCAAAACTTTTATTTAAAACCAACTTTCATAAAAGATTTTCTTCAAACTGAGTTTTAATTAATAACTTAGTGAAGACATTTTAAAAATTATCCGTGCCATTCATAAAACTTTTGGACCCGGTTCATTTCGGATTGGGTCCGTTTTGATTATCGGAAAGTGGACTGAGTCCGTTTTTCCGATGACAAAAACGAACCTTTCCGATCATAAAAACGGACCCAGTCCACTCTCTGATGATCAAAACGGACTGCCACCGTTTTTTACAGATCGGTCTGCGTAAAAAACAGACCCAGTCCAAAATCGAAAGTTTTATGAATAGCACGATATATTAAAGATAAATTCTATCAGAATGAAAATAGGTGAGTGGTAAAGTAACCACTTGTTCTTTGAGAAAATATCACGTGCAGAAAAAACGTGACGCAACTAAATAATAATTGGTTACATAACCGCTGAAACCTTTTTTTTAATTTTTCTCGCTGGCGGGTTTACTGTATATTTCTTCCTTGCGGAGGGTGGTTACGCCCTTAATTTTAGCCTAAGACTTTTAGTTTTAGATTTAAAAAACCTTCCCTTTAAAAATGTGTTCACTGAAAGCTAAAATTTTACTAATAGGCTTCTATTGGAAAAATTGAGTGCGCACAAAAAACGAATAATCAATTTTTTCTTACCACGGCCCCTATTTTTTTTTAAAATGACTCCATTCTTTTCGTCGTTAAACATGAATTTTTCCTACCAAATGTTATTTGGAGGAACGATCTTATAATAATTAATTTAATTTCGCGCTGATAAAACTTTAGACTGTATTTATTAAGAAAGTTACGTTTTGAAGCACCAAAAGCTTTCTTTTGAATAATTAAAATATATTTTTCATAATACATGATATTTTATTTAAATGGTTAAAAAGTAATAAAAGTAATTTATATGCAATTTGGCTTCATATTTGGTGGAAAGCGTCTAAAAAAGTTGGAAGCCAAAATAGTTGTAAATAAAATCGTTCGGGTTCTATTTAATTCATATGCTAAAATTTAACATATAAATCATATAAATATAAGCCTTTTATGCCTTTTGTGCCAGGTACTATGTAACTTAAATCAAAAAGTCGCTTGACAATTATTAAATATAAAACAAACAGATTGTTCCTTTCACTTATCATTGTTCCTTTTATACAACGCTTTAATTACCACGAAAAAACTATAGATCTTACAAAAATTTAGGGAATCATTCAATCGTAAATATTAAAATAGGTAACACTTAAACATAACAAAATCTATTGTCTTTTAAACAATACTGACAAAAATCCAAAAATTTTTAAGCTTTTAAATTAGTATATTTTTATTGCCGAAAAAAAACATCTAACATAAGCAACATTTGTTTGTTTAAACGTGTGAACCGTAAAAAGTTATAAAAAATTTCGAGCCTAACGGGATGGGAAAGTTTACACCTGCGTTCACTTTTTTGTTCAGATTTTCATATTTCATTTCTGGTTTAACTATTCCGTTTGCCAAATTAAAAAGTGTGAGCGACTAAGGTACATTACAACGACTATTTTTTCAAATAAATCAAAACATCAAAAAATTTAAACATTGCTCTTTAAAACATTTTTCGCATAAACAATACCGAGCGATCATTATATTTTAAGTAATTGTTCAGGCGTTTAAACCTTTCTGAATATTAACGTTGAAAATTGCGCTTCAGAGATCGGCGCCATTGCTGCCTATATCCCACGTCTTAAAAAACGTTAATTCATGATACATTTATTCGTGTAAACCCATCGTGACACCAGTCGATCATTCGTTTCAAACAACCGCTTTAAAAGGTTTATTTATTTTTTAATCCTATTGGTTAATGGGTCTATTGGAAAAAATCAACACAAAAATAAAAAACACAGCAAAAACTTAGCATCAACAGTCAGGGTTTTTTGTTTGTTATCCATAAATCTTCGTTACCGACCTCGTACAATAATGTATTGAGATAGGATTTACTTTGGCACAGTCTTTCAGAATAATGCTAGTTCAGTTAGTTTTTACTACACACAAGTAATGTTCATTGGACAGAAAAAAGTCCAACTGTAAAACTATATTGATTGACGATACTTCATCCTTTTACAAAAAAAAAACGCAACAAAATAAATCAAAAAGGGGTTTTTTGTCTGTTATTCAGATTTTATTCTGTAAACCAATATCAATATTTTTATTTTATTTTGAAAAAAAATCATTTACTTTTGAATCGCTCTTTAAAACTGATTGAATTTTTAATTAAAGTTTAAATTTAATTTAAACAAGCAAACAATTATAACCGCAAATAAAAGCCACATAATAATCTATTGGCTCTTAAGATTTGAAATTTATTAATTTTGTAGGATCTTAAGATTTGAAATTTATTAATTTAGTAACCTGGTTAATAATTTTAAAGGCTTTTTAGAATTTAGAGAAATGTTCTAACTGGTACAAACGTTAAGAATAAGTTGTAAAAACTATTGGGAGACGAATTGAATTCACTCCTAAAGCATTATTTTTTTATTTTAGTGGAAGAGAAAATTTAACTCACCAAAACATTTTTTGTTTTACCATAACTTTTGAAAATTTGAAAGTATCAATCAAGTTATTTAAATTTTTATACTAATTGGATAAACAAATCAAAAAGTAAAACATAAATATATGTAGTTATTAGTAATAGGATATAATTTAATTTTTACCAATAATTTGATGTTTTTATTCTAGAAACGCCGAAATAAGCTGATTTACTTTTAGGACCGGTTGCACAATAACTACTTAAGTTAAGTAGAATACTTAAAGTGTCCGTGAATGTGTACATTTTATACAAATTTTTTAGTTTTGGTGCAACCGGACCTTAATATCCAAATTTTTCTGGAGTAACATTACATTTTGTGTATAACATTTTAAGCAGTTAAGGCCCGTTCACACTTACGCACAATAATACACAATGCACAATGCACAATGCACGATGCATAATGCACATTGCACGATGCACAATGCATTATAGTACATCTTCACACTTACGCACAATGCAGAATGCATTAGATTAAATTTTCAGCCAAAATTATCGTATAATGGGGGTAAAATGTTTATTTCTCTCATTAAAAAACAAAACTAGCAAGAATAGCGTTGTTGCACATCCAATGTGACAAAAAAAATACCCAAATTAAACGTTGTTAGGATTAAAAAATTCTGAATATTAGACAGGAAAGCTAAAAAAAAGTTAAAATATAGAGTCAAAATCCTCTTTTTTCCCTTTATTTTGCATAGAATTATATTTAATATTTTGTTAGAAACAAAAACATCTTTTAAATTTTATGTAAAATTAAATATAAAGTCGTTTGTTCAAGAATATTTATAATTTGATTAATATTTAAGCAGAAGAGTTCTCAATGTACGTACTTTCCGGAAAAAACGTAGTAATTTTCGAAGCGCGCTGCTACTAACACAAATTTTGAAACGCAGTACCAAGTCCGATAATGCATTGTGCATCGTGCATTGTGCATAAGTGTGAACGGGCCTTAAATCTTTTGTACCTGTGTCCTTATTGTTTTACAAATATGTAAAAAAAAAGCATACGAAAAAATCATCCTAGCTCTTTTTCTTGTTTGTTCAAACTTTTAAATACTAGTATTTTTTTGGAAAAAACTACAGTCTCCATTTTAAAAATCTTAGAGCAAACAAATGGGTTATTCTGAAAAACTATTGATCATAGATTATGTTCTGAATTAAGAAGATTGAAGATATATAAAGATTTAAAGTTCAATTCTTATCATAACTGTCCCATTATGAAATGAACAATTTTAAAATTTTTTAAAAGTAATATATTGAATTGAAAATCTATTTTAATAAAAAAATTAATTACGATGATAACCAAATTAGAGGTATATCCCATTTAAAGTCGGAAATGGTTTTAACGAGTCTGTAAGGCCTGGTTCACACCGGAATGACAAGTGAAAAGGCGTTCACGCCTTAGCAACAACTGACAGTGTAACGGTATAAAAGTGTGTGAAATGCGTTGTCACTTCTCATATTGGTCTTGGGCTTGGTTGCACCATAACAACTTAAATTAAGTAGGATACTTAAGTAGCTGTGAATCTGTATAAAATGTACATATTCACGGCCATTTTAAGTAGTCTACTTAACTTAATTAGTTATGGTGCAACGGGGCCTTGGTGTGAACTAGGCCTTATAGGTTAAAGTTCGAACGAACTGTAAATAAACTCGGCAATCGTTCTTTTTAATATTGATTTAAAATTGAAGGACAAAGCTAATTTTGTTCAATAAAAAACAAAATCCTTTTTTTTCTAAATTTTTTTACGCAACCCGCCGGAAGAAATTCAACCGACTGAAATTACAGGATTTGCGTAATCTACGACCGCTGTATATCGCATACCAGAATAATAATGATAAAATAAAAGCGACAAAGCTATTATAGTCAACAAGTAAATAAAAATAAATAAAATTTGGACAACGGATAAGCCGCCTTCGGACCGTGTGCAGTCACAAGGAAAAGCTGAAAGGCTGGGTTCTATTATAAGCTTAAATATCGGATTACAACCGAGTTTTACGGCATGTTCTTTATGCGGTGCTCGCTTTAATGATCGCTGCTGACCAGCTGCTATAGCCTATTCCCAACCTATTTTCTCTGAAAATTATAAAATTTGGCTTATATTTTTCTGATGAAAGACATTTTTACCATGGAAAACACTAACTAAAAAATTTATTGTAAAAAAAGTTTAAAAACTTCTAACACGCTAAGTTTTTGAATAGTTTTTAACCGTAATAAAGGTTATTTTCCGTCACAAAGTCGGATGGACGGCGAATGGACTGCACAACCTGTTGCTGTTTTTTCAGCGCGACTGGACGCCAAGCGATGGGAGAGTGAAAAAGCGGGACCCTTTTGCTCCACAAACAAAACGCCACTTATTTTATCAGCACATTTGCCTGTTCGCATTAATTATACCACATTCCAGGTCACTCACTGCTGTTTTCACGGATTTTTTAAATTTTCGAATATTCGATAAAATCGCGAAAGAATAAATGTTGCACATATCCAATCGTTATGCATTTTGATATTGATTGAAATATATCAAAAATAAAAATATGACTTTTACTAGCTTCACATTTTCTGGGCCTTTTCGAACTTTAGAATTAAAAACGTATCATATTATATGAACATGAATAATGAAAATTCACATATTTGCTTTGAAAATTTATTCATCACTGGATATTATTAGATACCAAGATATTAGGTTCTAGTGAACCGTCAGCTGGTCTGAAAAAATGTTACTTTTATTGACATACCGTAATTAAGGCTTTTTAGGCATAGTCTTAATAAAATTCTTAGGAAGTTACCCTTTATTGCAAAACTGGCCTTGTTTATTTTAAGGCTAATATGCACTACCATGTAACCATCATGGACCAATATGCACTACCACTAATATGCAATGTACGTAGTTACATTATTTTTCCTTTTTCGTATGAATGAGTTACATATTATTTTTGTAAAAGCGAAATTGTGGGCATTCGTGGTGCTGAGCTAAACCTCGCAGTATTGTTGTCTGTTTTACGATGAGCATTAGGTTTTATGAGATTGATGAATTAGGGTAACTGACTTAATTTCGGCCACCTTTTTTTATCTTTTTTGGATAAGTTTTTTCTGGTTTTTCCAATCGACCCAAAATTTGGTCTAAAAACAAACCATAGCTATTTTTGTTATTCCAGTGCAAAATTTTAAAATTTCTGTTACAATTAAAGATCAGTGGAGGTTTAAAGTTTTGTTTTTATAGTGGCCGAAATTAAGGTGCGAGCCATTAACTTCGGCCACCTAGAAAAAACTGTCTATAACTATTGCCAAAGTGAACAATAAAAACTTTTAAAGGTTGCAAATTTATCCTTAGGTATTGTTCTTGGTACATATAACTTAATTTTTTCTGTTTTCAAACTTTAATAGTTAAAAGCAAGACTTTAAATAATTATTTCAAAATCTTAAAAAAAAACAAGTTTTAATAACCTATATTTTTGTTGAATTTTTATTTTTGGCTTAAAAAACGTCAAAAAAAGTCAAACGGGCAAAAAAAATTCTTTATAAATACTGTAGTACGATGATATTTAAAAACAGTAAAAAACGGCAGGTTCTTTCACCTAAATTTTAAGGTGGCCGAAATTAACGGAATCTTAAAATGCGCAGTTAGTTAAACGCGTTGCAAAGTGATTTTGAAGAAAATATCAAAATATGAAAATTAACAACTTTGAGCCTTAAATAGAAGATATTTTAAGGTTATATTGTGCTTTGTTTTAAATTTGATGCAGTTTAAACACAAAGCAAAAATTAAGAAAATCACAAACAATTCACTTTTTGTATGAAAATGTTTATAATTCAGAATAACAAAAATAAAAAACTTTTGCAAAAACACTTTATTCAACATTATTCCAGTTACTTTTGTGCTAGTTCTTTTGTGTTTTAAAAATAAGCCAATTTTTTAACACCCTAAATTGGTGGCGGAAATTAAGGCCTGGCCGAAATTAAGTCAGGTACCACCCTATTTGATGAAATTTGAACGCACTTACGCACACACGCACGCACACACACACACACACACACACACACACACACACACACACACACACACACACACACACACACACACACACACACACACACACACACACACACACACACACACACACACACACACACACACACACACACACACACACACACACACACACACACACACACACACACACACACACACACACACACACACACACACACACACACACACACACACACACACACACACACACACACACACACACACACACACACACACACACACACACACACACACACACACACACACACACACACACACACACACACACACACACACACACACACACACACACACACACACACACACACACACACACACACACACACACACACACACACACACACACACACACACACACACACACACACACACACACACACACACACACACACACACACACACACACACACACACACACAAACAGACAATGCACATACACTCTTGAATTTTTCCGTCTGTTTCCATCCTAAGTTTTTATGTCGAAAATTCTTTGAAAAAAAAATCTGGTTTTTATCTCTGATCATAATTTTACGCTTTTAGACTTTGTGGAAAAAAACCGTTTGTTTTTGGCTCCAGTGAAGCAAATAGATATCTGACTCTTTCGATTATTCACTTTTATCTGACAAACTAGAAAAGCCGTTTGTGTATATGAGTGCTTGAAATCACATGTGAATTAGTTTACGCTTACAAAACGAAAAGATAAAAAACAAAAGTTACACCAGTGGTTCTTCTGTTTGCCCATTTTAATTTTTAACGAAATTACAAGCGTCGAAAGATTTAACACTTCAAAAAATCTAAATTAATTTCAAATTTCTATTCAAACAAATGTCTAAAATGTAATTGTTTCATTACACTAAAACTTTCACTAAAGCTAAAACTAAAATAAGTTTTTTCATTAAAACTAAGCTTGTTTCACGAAAATTACGCTTTACTTTCATTTTTAGAACATATTCTTAATTAATAAAAATCGAGAAAAACTTCAATTACAACTACTTAAGTAACTTAAAAAACCAGGAAAAATACTTCGGTAAGTTTAAAACTAAAATTTTTCAGACCCAAAGTGTTGATTATTTGTGTTTTATTGCTTTCTGACGCCAGAATTACTTTATATTCAGAATAGTTAAAGTTTTATCGCATCTTAAATCTAGTAAAAATGATAGTAATATTTAAGATTTTGTTACATTGTATACGTATATATTATTTCTAGTTATATAATAATGTTATAAAATTAGATACAAAACTTTACAGCTCTTGTGTTAATGTAGAAGTTCATAAATATAATATGTTTTTGCCATAAGTAATGCCGATTTTTAATTAGCAACTTTATTGCTATTTTTTATTCTAAATGTTAAGTACTTAGATGAATCATAAGAAAGCTAAAAATTTTTGCGATATTTAATATTAAATTTTTAAAGCTTAAACTGTTAAGGCTAAATGCAAAAAAATCTTAAACAGCAAAAATTAGCATTAATATGAATATCCATTAAGCTTTGGAATATGCTTAAGTTGTAGCATCATTAAATTAGTTGATGGCGTAATAAAAACAACTCTATAAGCTGGGGCGCCGAGTTTTTGTTTAAAACCGGCAGTTTTTCAACATTTTGTGGTGATAGATTTGAAAAGCGGCTAACGACATAATAAACAGGTGGTGGAAATTTGGAACTTGCCCATTTGTGCCCACGCCACAATGGCCAAAATAAAAAAGGAGGCGATAAAAACAAGTTTCGTACTATAAGTTGTTATTCAAACTTAATATGATAGTTTGTTAATTTTTTATTCTGTGGTGATAATATTTGTTTTAGGTGAAAACTTTTTAATCATTTAAACTGATAAAAATAACATTTTGTTAGCATTGTCTTCTATTAACGCTATTTGTAACTCCTAACTTGTTTTTAAATTGGTATTAGTTGGAGGGAAAAAGGAGCTTTGGAATACATAAATTTGCGCATTTCGGTAGTTTGGAAAATTTTGAATGATGCAGCAGGTTGTGCCGACAAATAAACAGATGCGTAAAGTTTGCAGGTTAAAGTGGTGATCTCCTTAAAACAAAGGGCACTATTTGATTAAAATCTAAGCTTGTAAGTTTTCAAAACGTTTCATTGTTTAAATTTTATATCAGGCGATTTATTGTAGATTATGCTTGAAGTGAAAAGGAAGGAGGTATAGCTGGTGAAAAAAAATAGCACTTTGAAATCCGAAACGGATCAAATGAGCCGCTGTCTGGGCAAAAAATCGGAACGAAGCGTCGACCGGTGTTTTTGAGTGTGGGAATATTTTTAGTTGTGAGATACCCATTAACGACTATTTTGTTAGATCAAAGGTGGATAATCCGATCATCCGGGACAAAGGTGTGACACTCGTGTTTAAAAAACGCGGCCATACGAAAGACAACGAGCAAACAGACGGGTGTCATCGTGACGGACGGGTGTCATCGTGACGGACGGGTGTCATTGTGACGGACGGGTGTCATCCTGACGGACGGGTGTCATCCTGACGGACGGGTGTCATCGTGACGGACGGGTGTCATTGTGACGGACGGGTGTCATCGTGACGGACGGGCGTCATCGTGACGAAGGGTGTCACGATAAATGATTTAAAAACCATGTTTCTAAAGATATTTTGTCTTGCTGGCTGACTTTCAGAAACTTTTACAATTTAATACCGTAACTTTTTTAAAATTCGAATAAGCGACAAAAAACACAACAGATGCTGCGTGAAAACAAAAATAAATAACACAAATAAATTATGCAATGTTGACACATTTAACCAATTGCAAATCATATTGACACATTTAAGCAATTTAAAAAAGGGCAAATTTAACCCCTTTTAATATAAAAAACCGCGAAAACAAACTAAAAAGAAACATTTGTATTAATTTGTTCATAAAATAAATTAAAAAATACGCTCACAATAACTTAAAAAGACTATTTGTTTAAAAAACAACCAGGAACAAAAAATTGTTCATTTTAGTTTAAAAATTATAAGTGAAAAAAGCAAAAGAATATGATACGCAAATGTGCATAATTGTAGTTTTTAAATAAATATTTCTTTCGTTTATTTTATTTAGTTTTTTATATAAACAGATAAAGAAATAAAATAACATGAATAATATTAAGTAAGAAATATACCTAAACGAGAACTTAGTTCGAGTTCGAGGCTCCTAAGTTCGAACCAAAAAAATCGCCTTTTATTAGAAGGCTTGTTTTTATAATTTAGTTTTCCGTTAGTTGTTCTCAAAAAGAAAAAAAAATTAAAATGAATCTATTTGGACAATTGTTTAAGTCCACTGTGTAATAAAATTAAATTTGCCAAATATACAAGATTAGGTTGTAAACTGTGCAAATATTGCTCTATTGCTTGAATTGCACCGTAATTTTCGAATATAATTATGGATTTATTCAATCGAATTTCTGTTATTACTAAATCATTATAAAGGTGCAGTATATACTAATTCGTCTAGGTGTTTTTTTGCTTTTTAAATTAATACTAATCTATGTATCATGGGTTTAAATTGTATTACACCACACCAAAAATTAATTTTTTATGGGTTAATGAGTTATTTATTAACAAGATTACCGCTAGATTGAAATTAATTTTGTTTTTTATACACCACTTTTTAAAATAAACAATTTCTACCAAATGAATATTAATAAAGTAAAACCACGCTTAAGTACCAGAAAGCTTAAGTTTTAAATTTTTCTTAAACACCAAAATTATTAAATGGTTATTGCTATTTTAAAAATATTTCTACTTATTTTTACACTTTGTGTGGGGTTTTTTTGTTGTCATTCTGCTATTACCAGTTAGTTAACCAAAGTTTTACATTTAAAAGAAGTGAACTAGGTAAAAAAAGACATTTCAATTCTTAAAAATTTTCAATAATTTTGTAATTATAAAAGCTTTTTAAGTAACACCATACCCCAAATATCATTTTTGGTATTGTGTTTTTAAAATGGCAGTATTTATTTAAAACTTCGGAATTCAATCAAAATTAAAACTTGGAAGCTTAATTTGTTATTCCATCGTGATTTCTGTTTAGTTTTAATAATATTCGTTTGGTGGAAATACTTTATTTTGAAAAGTGGTATCTAAAAGCAAAACTCATTTTAACCGAACGGTATATTTGTTATTAACTACGTTCACTTTTGGATATTAATTTATTGTGTAATACATTTTTTTTCAGTTTAACCTGATACATTGATTAGTATTATTTAAAAAAACAATAAAAAACACCACAAAATTTGAATAAACAAATAAATATAAGATATTCTCATTTGTGAAGACATAAATAGGAAGCTATTTAGTCAAATTACCGTATTCAATGGCCCCAGCACGATAAAATGATTGAATTTGGTTGGGCGCGATGTTAAATAGATTTTATTGTCTCTATGGAAACTATTAACAGGAAGGCTCGAACATAAAACTGACTGAAAATAATTAGTGTCATACTTTATGGAACTATAAGCGTCGACATGTATTGTTTTTAATTTTATATCAGTTTATAAAATCTGATCTTATTTGTTTCACATTATAACAATAAGCAATAAATTGGCTCGCTTTAAGCTATCGACTTTTCGACATTTTGTATTGTTCTTAGACATATATCTTCGTCGGAAAAAAGCCGTGGAAATGCCGTCAAGATCTGATGACATTATGAAAGGATTTAAACTGTAAATTAATTCGGATTTTTAAAATTTTAATTTAATATGTTTTTAATAATTGTTACTAAAACGTAAATTTTATCGAACAAAAAAACAGGGTTGGCGAGTCTTTTTCTGACAATTAAAAACAAAAGGAGCTTCGGAGCTTTGTTTTTTTTAGTTGAGCAATATGTTTTAAGTCATTTTATTTATATTTTTGGGAATATTTTTATGATTTAATACAAGTTTTTAAAGCAATTTAGTTTACAAAAAAAAAATTGAAAAAAAAAACTATGGCATTATTCTTTAATTAATTATCCATTAGATTAGTAAACAAATAGAGCAGACCTCAGAGGCCGGTCCACTAAACGCGTTGACTAGGTGCTAAGATAGCACGTTGTTAAAAACTCTTGATAATGTTTTAATTTCGATGTTTTTTCTCAAGATACTTATGAGACTTTTTTTTTAAAGGGATAAATTAATATTTGCATAGTTTGATGCATATTTGCTTTAAATAAAAGCTAATAAACCTTAACCCCTAACTATGAGTTTTTCTAACCCTTAACTAGAGGATATGCCCTTATTAGCTTGTATTTATAACAAATATACATAAAATTAATAAAATATTAATTTATGCCATGCAGACAAAAAGTTTAATAGGATTTCTTGAGAAAAAACCCAGTAATTAAAACATTATCAAGAGCTTTAAACAACGTGCTAACATAGCACCTAGTCAGCACGCGTTTAGTGGACCGGCCCCTGAAGAGTGCCGCGGGCTCGAAGCTCTGGAAACTATAGCTTCACTTCGGAGCTCGGAGTTCTAGAGGACTCTACTATTAGAGGTTCAGGATGGTTGGATGTCTTGGTGTATACCTGCTTCTAAAATTTGTTTTTGACCGGCGGCCAAATTATTTTTTTACTTTATAAAAGATAATTATTTAGGTGCTTACTCGCGTGCAAAACAAATTTCTAAAGAGCGATTTTTGGGTTTTTGATTTGTTTTCGGAAGAAATTGTTTCCTCCTACACCAAATCACCGATTCACTTTAACTATTGTCGGGATTGGTTTGAATTTTATCAGTGTGTACAAGTTATTTGTTTAGTAATTGGATGAACCTACGGGATGCGGAATCTGGAAAAGTTCTTTGGCAGAGTAGCGACGACCTATCTGAACCCAAAGTGGAACATGTCGGTAAATATATTATGATTTTAGTTGGGGTGATTAAGTCAGCCATCTATTATTGCCATAAAATACACACAATATCTAAAATTATAAAAACAAATAAACACAATAATTAATAAGTCAGTGTCGTTTCTTATTAAAAAATCTGGACCACCTGCTGAACTCTCGGAACGAACATAATTTTCTAAAATCAATTTAAACAGCTTAGAATTTTTAGAATTAATTTAACTATATTTATGATATTTTTTCTTATAATATAAATGTTTAAATAGCAGTGTTCAAATGTTTACAAGGTCAAACAGGGACCAGATTTTGGTTATTTGATACTTATGCGAAATATTGCAATAGTTCAAGTCTAGTTATCTTTGTGTTTGTGAAGTCCCGAAACGAAAATAAATTACAACTGAAAAGATTTTAAAACAACTTCAGAAAAAAATTTTGGTGGCGTTTTCTTGATAAAACTCTAGTGACAACGATTACAGCTAAGGCGAAATTTTTTATTTTCTTAAAAATGTTTTCGTAACGGGAGTTGAACAGAATATTCGCAGGTGACTGAAAATCGTCTTGAAGCCTGATTACTGTTAAGTTATGATACTTTAAGATGTTTTTTGCTAAACTGTTTTTCAGCTGTGCGGTTGTAATAAAATGGCATCAGAAATGAAGTTTTGTAATTTCTTAAGATTGTAAGCAATACACACCAGAGTCACCGTGTTATTCTTAGTACCGTATTTCTTCTAATAAAGACCCAGCCTCTAATAGTAGTCTACTCAGAAGAAATACGGTATTACGAATATCACTCTTAACAAAAACTAATTATGGGTCTGTATTTCAGCTAGAGTCCCGAAAAAAATTTTAAAATGCAAATCCGTCTCCAGAGAATTGAATTTCACATCTGTGGAGCAAATGGATAAATTCCGATTGGAACAACGGGTACTACTCAAAGACAACTGCATCGAAGGTACGTCATAAGAAAGACAGAATGGGTTGGGTATAAGGATGTTTTTTGCTTAAAAATATTCATATGTATGTCAACAAAGTAAAATTAAATATATAAACAAATTATTCGAAAAAACAAACAAAATTAGAGTCTAAAATTTTAACTTTTAAATTGGTTACATACCTCTTATTTTCGTTTGTTTACCCACGGCACAAACCATATATATTCCAACAAAAAATGATTTCATCGAATTTAGAGCTTAATTTTAATACATTTATAAAAAACCGATATTTATAAATAAAACATAATAATCTAATTCATATAATAAAAAATCCCTACTAAATTAGCGATTAAACATGTCGAAAAAATATAAATATTAGCAAATACTGGGGTCTGTATCAAAATATTAATTTAAACGTGTGATTTAAAAAGTCAAAAAATCCACAATTGTGCTGGTTTTGCGGCCACAATCATCTTTCAAAACTTACAATAAAAAATTGTAAGCTATGTAAAAAATGCGCACTGTTAACATTTTGTTGTTTGTAATATTTCTTGGTTATAATAATAAATTTTATGTCACTTTTATTTTTCACCATTTTTTTACAGTTAAATCGCGTATATAAATGCGTAAAATTGACATAAGAGTTCCGATTTTTTTACTAGTTTAGAATGGTTTTTTGAATTCGGCTTTGTGATTCCTAACTCGACCAATACTTGGCAGAGTGTTATAGAGGCTGCCCCCGAATCGCAAATGCTTCCATCCAGTTTGTTGAGGTAAAATATTTGTTAAGCTTTTGTAAAATAAACATATATGTAATTACAGACATGTGCACGGTCTTGAAATGCCGCTCCCCCGCTTTATTGGAGGATTTGCCCCCCCCGTTTTATTGCCCTACCGGCAAGAAAAAGTACCCTAAAATTATGACACCATTTTTGACCTATGATGACGCCATCATTGCGATTTTTTTGCAGTTTTTAGCTTATTTCAATAGATTTTAAGCCATTTTAGACCAATTTTTTACTTTATTTTCGCTTTTTTTGTCCCTTTTTCCCTTTTCCCTTCTTTTTTTCTTTTTTTTCTTTGTCCCGTTTGCCCCACCCGTTTTATTGCCCCCCCCGTTTCAAAAAAGTTGCACCCCCCGTTTTGGAATTGCCCTACCTCAATAAAACCCCGGGGGGGGCAGTGCACAGGTCTGTAATTAAACCTATTAAATTACTAGATAATAACGTGAAGCACAAAGAAACCGTAATTTTACTCCAGTCAACGTTGGTAAGGCACTTGTTCTGCAGGTGGTATAGAGTACAATTTATTTTCAAAGTTGAAAAGAGACGGCATTACAAATGAATCCAAAAATTATTACAAGATGTAGTAATGTTTTTATAATTTTTTAAAACTATTAGTTGAAACTAAATAGATCACAAATAAAAAAATATGTACTCAATAAACATGAACCAAATTAACTTTTTTACAAAAATGTTCACCTGATTTTCAAGGGAAAATAAGTGGCAAAACTTCACGAGCAAAGAAAAAAATTAATAAAAAAATATTTACTCCAGTGTTTAAGTTATCGTCAAGCGTTTATCGTGCTTTTTGAGTGATCACGATTTTTAATTTAAAATTTAAATTAGATAAAAATTGTTGTATTTTTTGAATATTAGCAGTTACTGCAACTTAATTAAAAACAAGTCAACTTGCAATGACTTGTTTTTAATCAGCGAAGAATTCTCAACAAAGCAAAGTATTGGTCTAGGTTAACATTACCTTTGTACTAAACAATTTATTTGTTTCTTGTTCAATAGTGGAACTAAGCGTTTTTCTGTGTTTTTGTCTAATATGGGGAAAATTTGTCTTTCATTCTTTCGTTACTTTGCTATGTACTGTGTACATTAAAACACTATATTATATGGAACCGCAAATATGTGCTAACAATAATATTATTATTTTATGCGTACTTTAGATTTTATTTTTTTATTTTTATTATAGCTAAATGAACTATTATGTATGTATAAAGAGTAAAATTTAGTATTTTGTGTTTTTTAATACATAGGTGATGATTTTAAATTTAGTTGATTCATTTTTAGAGAAAAAATTGAAAAAGCTAAAAATAAAAGTTGTTTTTTTGTAATGGATTTATTATGTGCGATTTATTTATTCCCAAACAGCACGTTGCTAATTAAGTCCCTGATCATCACTAGGCGGCTGGCTTTTTATGGTTAAACGAAAAGCAAAAGAGGTTATCGATTTTTTACTTGGATGCGAGGGAAGGCCCGATAAGAAAATTCTTTAGTTAAGAAAAGACTAAAAAATAATTAGTTTTTGACCATTTTTATAATCATCTTATTTAATAAACAACAATTTTTATTTCTACATTTAACAATGACACGCAAAGAATCTCGCACCATAGTGTGTGGGTCCTAAACACTTTTGTATTTAATATGTCTTTAATTAGCTTTTCTTAGTTGTTTACAAAATACGCTAAAAAATATTCGGGAATATTTGAGCAGGTTTCAATAGCGTGATAAACCTCATTGAGATTTTGTTCGAGTTTGGTAAAAAATATTGGGGAGTATATAAGCAGATTTCAATAGCATGATAAACCCTATTAAGATTTTGTTTAATTTTTTTCTAAAATAAAGTTAAAGTTGATTGAATACCTAATGAGAAAATTATTTCTAAATAATCGACATGGATAAATAAAAAATCAAATTGAAGAATTTTTTTCTTTAATACCAATAAAAACTATAAAAGAATTACTGTTGGTTGACTATCGTAAAAATGTATTGAGACATAAGAAAACCTATGAATATCGTGTGGTTTTTACGTTAAAAACACTGTAATATTAAAAAAAAACTATTCAATTTTCCAATAAAAATTGTTAAAATAAGGTATTCAAACAATTTTATCAAACATAAAAAAACAAAAAAATATTAAACTAAGGTATACATACTTCTTTTATGATAGATTTTTTGTTCAAATTTTCTTTATTTTTTTGTGGCTAAATACTACAATTAAATTTGCCAAGTCACCCAAAAGTAATTTGAACAAAGGAAAAAAAGTGTTTATTAATAACTTTTGCATGCCCTGATTTAAGCGTAACAAACCTCAGGAAATCTTACGACCAAGATTTAAAAGAGCATTTTATCTAAATTAAAAATCTTAGACTAAACAATAAACAGCTACACTGAGAACTATAAATTTTAAGCCTTTCATGAAAATATTAATTTTTTTAAATAGAAGTTAAAACTTTCTTATGTTAAGTTTTAGTGTTTTTTTAAGTTGCTATATATATTTTGAATAGTTTTTTCCCTTTCACAAATATTAGTTCTATTTGTGATTAATCAAACTTCAGTGACATAAGGAGATATTTTTTAATTCATTACAACTGAACTTCACTGCTAATCTTCTATTTACTTTAGTGACTTATAACTATGTAACGATTTAACTTTCCTGAAATACCGTAATTAAGCAATATGACCATATGAAAGCGAAGAAAAGAGATCCACCTCTCACCTCAAATGAGTAACTTAAACTTTTTTTAGTCTTAAAAATTGAAATCTAGTAAAACTAAACAAAAATAATTCACTCATACCTTCCACCAATGGAAAAATTAAACTGGTGGATGTGGGTTTGTTTCCAAAAGGTGCGGTGCAATTCCAAATATCTTTAATAATTACTTAAATTTTTTCTAGTGCACATTATTTTCGGCAATTGCAGTAACTAAAAAAATACATTTGTATCCTTTTTAGCGGAAATGTTGTCATTGAGACCAGTTTTTACGACGATGATCTGCTAGTCAGCACATCAAGAGTCAGATTATTTTATGTCTGATATTTTGGAATTTGGAAATAGTGTTTATGGTTGCTTTCAATGAATTGAATGACATATAATAAAACATTTGTCACCTATCCGTGAAAGAAAACTTCAAAGAAGATTTATTTTAAGCCAGAAATTGAAGACTTTAGAAAATAGTGTGAACGAGATTTATGCTAAATTGTGGCTGATTGTTCATTAAAATTGTAATTTACTATAATTAATATTGAAATTCGTTATGTTAATTAAAATGTACACCGTAATTGCGGAAATGTAAGAAAGACCTCTCAGTAAATATTAGACATAATAGTTAAAAAATTTTCACGTGATTTTCAAGGTATAGACACCTTGCACTGGAACTCGGTTTATACATGAAGTATGCAATATACATAAGCGTCACCATAATGGATAATTACCGTACTCCTACTTATCTTTTGTAGTATGCAGATCAACCGATCGAAATTTCGCGCGCTTTCTATCGGTTGATCTGCATACTACGAAAAGATAAGTAGGAGATACGGTAATTTCGCGCGCTTTCTATCGGTTGCTCTGCATACTACGAAAAGATAAGTAGGAGTACGGTAATTATCCATTATGGTGACACTTATGTATATTGCATACTTCATGTATAAACTGCGTTTCAGTGCAAGGTGCCTATATAATACGTGGCTAAACTTTACAAATGAGAAAAATCAAAGCCATAGTATTTAATGTTCAAGTTATCGTGACGTTCTTTATAAATCCTATATTATCTTATTTAAGATAAAATATCAAATGAAAACAAATGACATTTATTGAAGAGATATATTTACTTACATTTACATTGATGTTCTCCGAAACTTCACCCTATTTTCGTACTAATATGAATAATTAAAGAGTAACTCCAGAAATTATTTTGTCACAATTTTTTTTGTAAATCTAAAGTTTTTTAAAAGTAATTAAAATATAAAAATATTCTTCTAAAATATAGATAGAGTATTTTAAATCATATTTCCAGCCTAAATATTAAATAAGCTTTAAATCGCTTAATTTAAGTACGAAGTTACAGAGTTCCCTCCGTTTTAAATCGCCGGAGCTAGGAGCATGATAATGAAGCTTAGGATTTGGGATCATCAGTAATAACTCCGGTGGGTGCAATAGTAATGGTGTAAAATCTTAATGTTTTTAAGTATATTGTAGACATTCTCATATCCTGTTGTGAATGGTCCAGTCCTCTAAATATGACTGAGAAACCAACTCGTTATTTTTTATCAATTTTAGTGAGATGGCTTTTAAAATACACACCACACCGTTTTAGGTGCTCTAAATCTGGTTAAGAACCTAATCTAACCCATTTTTTTACTAGTCTTTGTGTTGTCATTTTTAAAACACATCACCCCGGTTGGGCAGGCGTTTATAAGTTTTGGTAGCAATTGATCCCCAAAAACCTTCATTTTTTGTTTTTGGGACCAAAGCTCCTAAAAAAGTTTAATTGTGTTCAATGCAATTTATCTAATGAAAAATTTGATGTCAGCACTTTGGTTTCTAATAAAAAAAATTGGGTTACCTACTGTATTTTTAAAAATTTTAACGGCAATATCAGAATAAATTTTTAATGAACCAGAAAAATTGAAAAGCTGCAAACACGGGAAATTTTATAAAATCGGTTTCACAGATGAAAAATGCTAAAAACAAACCCAATCATTTAGAGTACTGCACTTTTAAAACTGAACATTATAAAGCAATTGGTTTTCTATCTGAATCAAAAAAAACTTCCTTTTACATGTTTTAATGAGAACCTGTAATTATTTTATATTTTACAAAGTTTTAAATATTTAAAGGACACCTTTCGAATATAATTTTTATCCGGGTATTTTTGAAGGAATTTTGGCATTTCGGCTCATATTTCAAAAATAATAAAAAAAATTTTATAGCAAAATTTTCATAACTGTAAACAGATCCAGCCTAACTGATTTAGTGTCTCTTCCTAACCCAATGATTGTTTATATTAACGAATGCAATTAACTGGGCACGATTTGAGATGGTCACTTGAACGCTGGCGCATGCAGTTAAGAATTCTTTCTGTTTTGTCTTGACATTACCGAAAAGTAGTTCTTGCATGTTTACACGGTAGGGAACTGTGCAAGCTGTTCACAGGTCGGTCCATTAAAAGCGCAATAATTGAAGCTCTTTCATCAACACACTTTGTAAACTTTAACTTTTTTTTTTATACCGCGTACTTCAATTGTAGTATTGGTTGCTTTATTAGTCGAAATTGAATTGTCCTGTGCGAGCGGCTGACGGATCGTCGCCTGTTGGCTGATTCGAAATTTAGCCTAATATAATTTGAGATCAAGATTTCTATCCCTCTTTCTTTTTACCCTACTTGCCTACGAGAGAGGGCACTTTTTAGACTGGAGAAGGTTTTTTATCTCCCTAAAACTCCATCAGTCATTTATTATTTTTAACGGTTTAAAATCAAATTTACACACCACCCTAGTTAGTTTTTATTACTTGTGGTCTTCTTACTCTTATATGTTTTTAAACTGTTTTCTTATTTTTTCATTTTGTCAACGAAAAACACATGCTTGTCTAATTATTATAAAATTGCAAATTGTTTTTAAGTTCGTAAAGTTTTTTTTATATAAATTTGTAGTTATTATAAGAGTAAATAAATTATTTTTGGTTCAAATACAAAACAAAAAAAAACAGTTCCAGCAAGATGTTACAAGAAAAACACAAAAAAATTATTTATCGAACCAGAAATTATGTAAGTAACCCTATTTCATAAATATCATACAAGGACCGAAAGACATCTTTCTATTTTTCGCCTTCAAATTAGTTCGTAATTTCTATGACAATCGATAAAAGAATAATAATAATAATCAATAAATTTAGCTATCAATAATTTTTTTTTAATTTTTCGCTTTTTGAATAAAAATAGCCACCTGTTATTGAAATCATGGTTGACGCAGACAGTTGAGTTTGAATAGTAGGGTAGTGCATTTAATTTCGGCACTTTTTTGTTTTTCCGATGTAACTTTTCACTGTATGGCCCGATTTCCATGTTTGATAGCTCATTTTGAAGCTTTCACGATACTGCGTTGCGTCACAAAAGTTTTACTGTACGAAAGTAGTTTTTTACTCAATAAATCAGTTTTTAAAAAAATGGAAAATTGCCGAAATTAAATGTGTGCATTTAATTTCGGCACTTTACAAACAATCGATTGTTTCTCAGTCAAAAAATCATCATTTTTAAAACTTTAAAAACCTATCATTATCTCCAGACAGTTTTCTTTTATTTAAGCTTCTACTTGTTGTTCAACGTGTAACTGGCAAAAAGTTACAGCTAAAATGCCAAATTGTATCAAAATGAGCAAAATTTGGGAAAAAGTGCATTTAATTTCGGCACGTTTTAAAAGGACCCTCTTAATCGAGTTTAAGTGCAGTGCTATGACCCCTACACATTTCAACGTTGTCTTTTAACTATTTACAACTTCAATTTAACACCCGACTACTTAATTCAACCCGTTTTTACCTACAGAAATATGTGTGCCGAAATTACACTATTTTATTTTATTACGATTGCTCACCACAGACGCAACGTAGAACCACGGGGACTAAAAATTCGCAAATAGACTAAATTTTACCAGGACAGTTTAATTTTTAAACCAATTTATTGCGTAATTATGAAATGCCCATGTTCTAAAAACGAGTAACAATTTTATTTTTTATAAATCACACAATTTCACATGAAAATATTATAACATAACAAATAAAAGCTCACGACAGTCATCTAAATATAATTAGCACTCATTTGAGCTATCAAACGTCGTATTCCGTCCAGGATTACCAAATATATAGTCCAAAATCAAAAACGCCCAATTTGGAAAAGTCCCGAAATTAAATGCATTATGGGTTGTAAAAATGGTAACCATTAGATGAATCGAGTTGAAATTTATATTTTTGGGATAAGCGTGTCTAAAGCTTTGATATGAGTATAAACATGAGGGTATTATAATAAATATATAAAAAAGTCCACCTAAAAATTTTTGGGGGTACATTATGGGTTGTAAAAATGGTAACCATTGGGTGAATCGAGTTGAAATTTATATTTTTGGGATAAGCCTCTCTAAAGCTTTGATATGAGTATAAACATGAAGGTATTATAATAAATATATAAAAAAGACCCCCTAAAAATTTTTGGGGGGTACATTTTGGTTGTAAAAATGGTAACCATTGGGTAAATCAAGTTGAAAACAATTTTGTTGACATCAGCGTGTCGAGAGCTTTGATATGAGTATAAACATGAGGGTATTATAATAAAATCACCTCTTAAGAATTTTAGGGGGTACATTGATGGGTGCAAAAATGGGTAACCACTAAAAATTAAAAAAACCATATATTTTTGAAATCAGTGAGTCGAGAGCTTTCATATAAGTATAAACATGTTACTTAAAATAAAAAAATGACAAAATTACCATTTTTCAAAATTGGGGGTATTTGGGGGTATGTAACCGGGTAACCATAAAAAATTTTAGTCTAAAATTAATATTTTTGAAATCAGCACGCATAGAGCTTTCAAACGAATATAAACACGGCTTATAAAGAATAAAAACAAAAAAATCACCCCTTACTAATTTTTGGGGTACAAAGGGGTCTGTATTTTGGTTACCCGACCATTTAGAGCAAATTTTTTTATATTTTTGAAATCAGCACGCATAGAGCTTTAAAATGATATATTACTCGCCTATGTAGAAGGGCTTTGTCAAAAACTTTTTTAGGGGTCAACCATTGCAGTGCCTTAGGGCATCAAGATTTTTTTGAGACTATCAGCAAAATGTCGGACTTAAATTTCCGCATAAATCCCCCCGGTCTCAGGCATGTGGCTCTAACAGTTTTTGAGCATGATGCCAAAATATGCATTTGGTGTCCCCCATACAAAGATTTTTAGCAAAAATCGTGAAATTGACCCCTTTAACCTCTCGGGGTACCCGACCCAGCTAGGTTACCCCTAACAAATTATATATTTTCGAGCTCAGAAAAGTATGGGCAATCCACCAAAAAATTTTCAGACGTAAAGCCCCATATGGTAAAAAGTTAGAAATTCGGCCAAAAAAAATCGACCGTAAATTTCGGGGCTAAACCCCCAAAATTTTTGAAAAAAAATTTTTTTAGGAGGTAGCCAAAAGTACAAGGACCTTAACGCGAGATATTTGCATATTTATTGCGGCGCTTTCAAAAGTTATAAGACCGCAAACAAAAAATTTTTTGTCAACTTTTTTCCAGTATCGCTAAAAAAAAACAGAGAGTAGAAATGTGTTCTGTTCTGCAATTAAAAAACAAGATAAAATTTTTAATTTAATATTTTTGAACAGATAATTATGGAATTTTAATTGTTTTGTTCATTTTTTTCAGTTAAAATTATAGTAAAAACACAACAACCGCTGTATCGCTCACATTCAGTTGAAAACCTTCTCTTAAAACTTTAAACTGAAATCAAATAATTTTCAGCAAGTGTCTTATGTTAAAAAGAAAATTGGAAATTTTGGCGACTTTCAGGCCGTTTATTAGGCAGACAAACATAGATGGACAGCTGTTCCATTTTTAACGTTTTTTGTACTGCACGTCTCCCGCAATTTTAGGGGTCACGTATTTTCAGGGGAAAGGAATTGATTAAAAATCCCTTTGTTTTTTAAACAAAGACTGAAGATATTGAATGCCCGCAGTTTCTTCTGTCGCAAAATTTTAATACGGTCATGATGAAGTCTGGTGTGGGAGATACTTAATTTTAAAGCGTTTATATAATTTAATTTAATTTATTTAAAATTTTTGTTTAGTATTTTTTTGAAAAAAAATTAACCTTTTTAGGTGGTATAATTATAACCAGTCTGAAGTTTTGTTTCGAGTAATGCGGACCTTAAAATACAAAAATAAATTTTCGGGAAAGCCCTCTCACCCACCCAAATTTCAGGGGTGGAAATTTTTTTAAACATTGAAAATTCAGGATAAACGTACATTACGGTGGCTGTGTAATTTTAATTTTGGTCTTGAAAGCATTTTTCTACGTTAAAAACTACATACCGGTAGACCTTGGCATAGGCAGGGTTTCACAAGAGAAGAGGGGTCGGTTTAAATTTTATGCTTGATAAAAACGCTCAATAATTTGCGTTTCGTGTGGACTATTCAGTGTTAATTTAATTACTAAAAGTATATAAAAATTGTTGACCCTAAATATGTGGGCATAAACTTTACAGACCATCTGGCTGGCTACGTTCATGCTGGAACCTAGGCTATGTAAGCAAAAGCAGCATCCGAGTTTTTTTTTTGAGTACATATATGGAACAAAATATACAAGCTGTTCCATATTACCGGCTGAAAATTTAAAATCCGAGAAACGCAAAATACTCATATCGTTTTTTTTCAGGAGTGCATTTTACCCATATAGTTTTTCTATTTTGAAGGAAAAATAGGTAAAGAACGCTAATTTTAATCCAAAAAGCCCTTTTTATTGCATTATTGAGCTTTTTATTGCTTAAAACATTCATTTTGACCTCAAAACTTAAGTTTGGAGGCAGTTATAAGTCATTTTAAAGACGTTTTTTTTCTTCATTTTTCCAAAATTGGGGGGGGGGTTAACCTTTTTTCCCACCCCACTTCTGAGTGGCGGGAGGGGGGGGGGTTAAACCCTCCTTCTCAGAATTTGGGGGGATTAACCCCCCTTGCCCATGTATGGTGGGTGGGGAGTGTCCCAAAATTTTTTTGGGGTATACCCCAAAATCCCATTTTTAGCGTTTTTCGTACTGGGTGCCATCGCCTCAACTCGTTCAAATCCAGAATCAACAACTCCATTAAAAACGAATGCCCCCACTGCAGGGGCAAACCTCATGACGCCAAACACCTTTTTATATGCCCTCAAAATCCAACGACACTCAAAATAGAAGATCTATGGGAAAGACCAGTGGAAACGGTCAGGTTCCTATTCCTAGAGGGTATCACCAGATGCTCCGGCAATGAACAACAAAAACAACTCCGCAATTTTAGGAGGAAAGGGTGTCAGCAATAATCGAGATTTTTGGGGGGTATAACCCCCCTGCCCACCTATGGTTACTACTTTTAAATAACAGTATGGCGGGGCCCCGTTTTTTTTCTGGGGGCCTGTTTTTTTGGGGGTAGGGTACATATGGCAGGCGAAAAAGAGAGTATGTAAAATATTACGTAACTTGGCCGCTGAGCAAAGCGAAACTTTTTACGCATTTTTTCAAAATTGGGGGGGGGGTTACTCCCCCACATAGAGGGGGGGGGGGGAAACCCCACTTCTCAGAATAGGGGGGGGGGAACCTCCTCGTGCCCATTAGATATGCAGTACCCCCTGCCCACCTATGGTTATTATTTTTAAGAGTATATGGGGAGGCAGTGGTGAGAAATATGTAATATTAGTACTCTACGCTGAGTAGTGAGTCTTTACTTTTAGGGGTTCAATAACGATACGAAAATTATTTTATAGTTGGGCACCGAGCAAATAGCTCGACAAGATTTTTTTTAAATGTTAGTCTTTGAAGACTACAAAATTTTACCACCAGGAGATCATTTGTGAGGGCGGCGGTCGCAAACCCACCTAAAACTTTTCGTAATTTTTCCCCTTGTGGAGCATTTCGAGGAAGGCAGCAGTCCGCCCCCCCCCCATAGTTAAGTCTCCGCCACCTACGTACAGAAAGGAAAGCATAAACACTAATATTTGATCCTCGAGCAGTGACAGGACTTTGCATTATTAAAACGTTAGAAAACCGCTTTATTAGCAGAATTTTTTTTACTACATTAAATTATACATTATTTTCACACAATTTACAAATAAAAACCTAATTAACCATAAAATATGTTATACTAATAATAAAATTTTTTCAAACGAACGGACTACTTGAGCTAAAAGAGACAAGAAACAAACATTTTCCAGCTGATTTTTACTTTCTAAAACGAATTTTTGAAAGAAAAAAAAACAACCACTGCATATCTGCTGGCGCAAAATTTCGGTCCGCGGTTCCCGCGTCACGGGGTTTTTGGGCGGGGGTTGTGGCTTTTTTTTTGGTTTTTTATAAAAACTATTTCCTTTTCTTCGATTTGATTTTTTGGTTTTTGGTTGGCTTTTAATTTTTAGGATTTTTTATGTAACTAAGGTTTTTCATATAAATTTTTTCTTTGTTTCCTAGAAAGAATCCTTTTGCAATGCTTTAATTTAATACAAAAGTCGTTAAAATTTTTCCCGCGTTTTCTTATTTGTAGCATTTCTAGTTTCAAACACATTACAAATAAATTCATTTAATTTGAGCAGAACTCTGTATCGTGGTAGGACCGCCGACCCAATTTTTGTTATGCTAGGTAGGTCCATACTTTTACTTTCATAAAAACACTAAAGTAACTACCAGCAGTATTATTAATGGCAGTAAAGAGGACCCATCTGAAATTATAAAAATTGTTCCGTTTGTCTATCTAAAAATGCAATTTTAAATAAGCAGCTTTGTTAACACATAATTCTCTGTTAATAAATAAAATTCTTTCTTTTCATACTAAATTTAAAATCAAGTAGTGCTTAAATCTCATGCAATATGTAAATCCTATATGGCTCAGACCTGTGCACTGCCCATTTCCTGGGGTTTTAATGGGGGTGGGGAAATTCTAAAACGGAGAGCACGAGGGGGGGCAATAAAACGGGGGGGGAAGCAGGGGAGAAAGAGAAAAAAACTTCAAAAATTTTACGATGATGGCATCATATTAGGTCAAAAATGGCGCCAGAATTTTTGGGTACTTTTTCATTTTTGGGCGGGGGGGGGGCAAATCCTGCAATAAAAGGGGGGGGGGCATTTTCAGACCGTGCACAGGTCTGATGGCTGAACTTATTTACGATACCTTCCAAACAAGTTTTGAAGGTGGTAAATGAGCGTTCAGCCGTTAAATAATCACGCCGTGTCAGCAATCACGCGGTTGTCAGCTAAACGAGGACTTGAAGTCAGTATCTAATGTGCCTGAAGAAGGTCTTGTTCTGTTCCATTTCCTGTTTGAATATGTGACTGTAATCTATCCACTTGGCGCGGAGCGGGATGTAGGACCAACCTTTATAGTCCTGTCGTTCGTTCATTAGGTGCATTGCGCGTTCCAGTTGGCGTCTAAAAATGCACGGAATAAACTTTTGATGAAATTAAAATTAAGCAATCTGGATTGGGATTTTTTTTAAAATACGTATTCAATTTTGAAACTCGAAAGGTCAAATCACAGGAAAGTTATATATAATAGCTATATAAAAACTACTAAAACTATAGTCCATACAAAATGATGCGGACTGGCGACAAAATGGAACTTTGAAATGTTATATATCCATAACGGAGATTAGAATATGTGCGGGACATATATGGGAGCATAGCTTAGACTTTTGGTTATCTTTTTAAAAGGTTAGAAAAAAAAGTTTTTTGATGACGTCATCACTACAACCGCTGCGGTGAAAAAACCTGGTCGAAAAAAAAAACTTTTTTATTAGCATGAGATAAGAAACGCCGCTTGGTATGCTGTTAAAACATACTTTTCTGAGTTTTTTCTGAAAGTTTGAGCGAAATCGACTCGCTCGAATTTTTTTATAATGCGTTGAATGCGCGCGGTTTTTCGCGAATTTTTGCCACGCTAATACACTGTCCGAATTGTATATTTTGTCTTGCTTCCTGCTTAAAGTGTGGTACGATATTGATCTTATGGCTATATATTAAATGTCCGCCAATTTTTATTCCTTACTTTTGACCTAAAATTTTTTTTAGGGGTTGACCTGGGGCTAGAGGGGGGCCAAACACGAATGCCGAAAATTTTTTTTAAATTTTTTTTTCAAAATCATCAAAAATGTAAAATTTATCACATATGACGAATTTTGATATATCGTTTGCGTAAAAAAACCTAATATTAAGCTTTATTACCCCCCCTAGCTTTCTAGGGGGGGGGGTCGACCCTAGAAGATTCTGGAAGATTTTGAAACCTAGAGGGGGGTCAGGTGGGGTCCAATTTCCGAAACAAAATACTTTTAAACCATTAAATGTTGAATAATAGTTTTTTTATAAGATAATATTACATTTTATTGAATAAAAAGCGATATTTAGGTATAAAAACGGTGTAAAAACATGAATTTGTGTTAAAAATTCACGTTTTTGGAAGGAAAACTAGTATAAAAGAAGTACTTAAAATTTTCTCAAGGGGGGGGGGGGTCAGATTTCAAATTCTAGAGGGGGGTCAGGGGTAAAAAATTTGAAAATTTGAGTGGAGGGGGCCCTTGGATTTTTTTTCTAGGGGGGCCCAAAATTTCGACGCTAGGGGGGGGGGTGGACCCCACCCTACCCCCCTTGTTCATCTTTGTATAGACTTAGTTTTTATTACATACATAGGTGAGAAAGGGGGGAGGCAGGGTGGGGTCCACCCCCCGAGCCTCGAAATTTTGGGGCCCCCCAGGCGAAAATCTAGGGGGCCCCTTCCTTCCACCTCACCCCAAATTTCCGAATTTTTTACCCCTGACCCCTCTCTAGATTTTGAAATCTGACCCCCCTCCCCCTTGGGAAAATATTAGGTACTTTTTTGTAATAAATTTTCTTTCAAAAACGTGAATTTTTAACACATATTCATGTTTTACACCCTTTTTACACCAAAATATCGCTTTTTATTCAATAAAATCTAGTATTATCCTATAAAAAGAACAATTATTAAAGTTATTACAGGGTTTCCAGCGCTCAAGGCGGAATTCTTGCTCGCCCTAACTTCCCTGACCAATTCTGAAAATTTTAGGTATTCTCCCTGACTTTTTCCAGAGCTCTCCCTGACTTATTAAAATTTTTTTTTACATAAATACAAACTGTTATAATGCAATAAATCCTGAGTTTTGAGTAAAATACTACAATTTTAAACGTTTTATAATAAAAATAACACAAAAGGGAGAAACTATGTTGCACGCTTCATTTTTTGGGGGAGGGGGAAATTTACCTCAAGATTTTGGGGACTGCAGTCCCGCTAGCGGAATTAAAAATATTAGCTCTTTGTCTTAGTAAGGGTCTGTTCATACTTATGACAAAACGTCCGTTGGAAAAAGTCCAAAGGACGTTTTTACATACGTTTATACGCTGTATTTGTCCTTTGGACTTTGTCCAAAGGACGTTTTGTCATAAGTATGAACAGACCCTAACGGAATCAGGATTTCTTTTTGGGAGAAGCCTTTTGTGTGTGTGTGGGGGGAGGTGGAGAAAATGAGCCTTGTGAGGGAGTGAGCAAATAAATGGGTAGCTGCAGTGGCGTAGCCAAGATTTCATTTGGGAGAGTCTGGCAGTGGTGTGCCCGGGATTTTATTTCGGGAGGGGGCGGTCTGGGGGTGAAGAAAAAGTTTTACAAAAACAGCGGGAAGCGTCGCCGCCTGCGCCGCCTGCGCCGCGTAGCGGCGCCAGCCGACGTGTAGCGGCACCAGCCGACGCGAAGCGTCGGTCGGGGGGTCTGGGGATGTTTCCCCAGCCGCCGGAGGCAATTTTTTTTTTAAATATATACTAAAAACAGCTTGAAAATCGTCCCCTGGTGATTGCGTGAACATACATTTTACTTTTGTTTTTTTACAGAATTTTGTGTGATCTTAAAAATTCAGTCAGGGGGTCCGGGGGCAGAATGCTACCTAGAGGAGAAAATTTTTAATTTAAGGCGCTAAAATACACTAGAAATTTTAATTCCAAATGATACTTATTACAAAATTTAAGGTTTTTTTATAGCTATACTATACATTTGTGTTTAAAACGTTAATAAAAGAATAATAATGTTTATAGTAGTTTTATTAAACATGTATGCCTAACTACTGAATGGGATAATCGATTTGAAATTGAAAAACTATGATAAATTGTCAATTTAAACTACCCGCGTAGCGGGGAAATTTTGGTTTTTTTGACTATTAATATGCTTTTGGAAGGCATCAGGAAAGTTTCTGTATTAATATTAAAGAAAAAAAATTTCTCTCCTAAAATTTAAAAAACGTAAAGGTCCCCCCTCACAAAAAAATCTGGCTTCGCCGGATTTTGGGGGGGAGGCGGCCGCCCCCCTGGCTACACCACTGGGTCTGGGGGGGGGTAAATACTAGTCCTGAAGGGGGTCTGGGGGGCGCGTGCCCCCAGGGGGGGCCAGGGGCAGAGCCCCTTGACAGGGGAGTCCAGGGGGCAGAATGCCC